>CM036189.1:3064241-3086369 GCA_020631735.1 Saccharum officinarum | reverse complement strand
AAAATCTCTAGGGGTCCACTTTTGCCAATTCAGGTTCTCTATGGTGAGGTATCTGATAAGTGTAGCCATGAAAAAAATCTAGCTCGATTTCATATCCGAAAGGCAAAGTTCTCATGGTTTTCAATCTGCCCTGAAATCAGCGTCACAGTCCCCGGTGTCGTGGCGTCCAGCGTACATTAATGCCTGGTAAGTGACATAATTGATAGTGACATCATCTAACCTATCCACCCTAACTTCCTATGTGCATTCCTGTCCTAGCCCAGCTCGTTTCGAAACACGGTGGACCAGACATCTTCGATAAAATTGCAAGATTTTAACCAAACACAATTGCTACTTTTGTGGCTATGATAAGTGATTTTTAGAAAAATCTCTAGGGTCCACTTTTGCCAATTCAGGTTCTCTATGGTGAGTATCTGATAATGTAGCCATGAAAAAAATCTAGCTCGATTTCATATCCGAAAGGCAAAGTTCTCATGGTTTTCAATCTGCCCTGAAATCACAGTCAGCAGTCCCCGGTGTCGTGGCGTCCAGCGTACATTAATTGGCCTAGGTAAGTGACATAATTGATTGTGACATCATCTAACCTATCCACCCTAACTTCCTATGTGCCATTCTGTCCTACCAGCTCGTTTCGAAACACGGGTGGACCCAGACATCTTTCGATAAAATTGCAAGATTTTACCAAAACAATTGCTACTTTGTGGCCTATGATAAGTGATTTTTAGAAAAATCTCTAGGGTCCACTTTTGCCAATTCAGGTTCTCTATGGTGAGGTATCTGATAATGTAGCCATGAAAAAAATCTAGCTCGATTTCATATCCGAAAGGCAAAGTTCTCATGGTTTTCAATCTGCCCTGAAATCAGCGTCAGCAGTCCCCGGTGTCGTGGCGTCCAGCGTACATTAATGGCCTGGGTAAGTGACATAATTGATAGTGACATCATCTAACCTATCCACCCTAATTCCTATGTGCCATTCCTGTCCTACCCAGCTCGTTTCGAAACAGGGTGGACCCAGACATCTTCGATAAAATTGCAAGATTTTACCAAAACAATTGCTACTTTGTGGCCTATGATAAGTGATTTTTAGAAAAATCTCTAGGGGTCCACTTTTGCCAATTCAGGTTCTCTATGGTGAGGTATCTGATAATGTAGCCATGAAAAAAATCTAGCTCGATTTCATATCGAAAGGCAAAGTTCTCATGGTTTTCAATCTGCCCTGAAATCAGCGTCAGCAGTCCCGGTGTCGTGGCGTCCAGCGTACATTAATGGCCTGGGTAAGTGACATAATTGATAGTGACATCATCTAACCTATCCACCCTAACTTCCTATGTGCCATTCCTGTCCTACCCAGCTCGTTTCGAAACACGGGTGGACCCAGACATCTTCGATAAAATTGCAAGATTTTACCAAAACAATTGCTACTTTGTGGCCTATGATAAGTGATTTTTAGAAAAATCTCTAGGGGTCCACTTTTGCCAATTCAGGTTCTCTATGGTGAGGTATCTGATAATGTAGCCATGAAAAAAATCTAGCTCGATTTCATATCCGAAAGGCAAAGTTCTCATGGTTTTCAATCTGCCCTGAAATCAGCGTCAGCAGTCCCCGGTGTCGTGGCGTCCAGCGTACATTAATGGCCTGGGTAAGTGACATAATTGATAGTGACATCATCTAACCTATCCACCCTAACTTCCTATGTGCCATTCCTGTCCTACCCAGCTCGTTTCGAAACACGGGTGGACCCAGACATCTTCGATAAAATTGCAAGATTTTACCAAAACAATTGCTACTTTGTGGCCTATGATAAGTGATTTTTAGAAAAATCTCTAGGGTCCACTTTTGCCAATTCAGGTTCTCTATGGTGAGGTATCTGATAATGTAGCCATGAAAAAATCTAGCTCGATTTCATATCCGAAAGGCAAAGTTCTCATGGTTTTCAATCTGCCCTGAAATCAGCGTCAGCAGTCCCCGGTGTCGTGGCGTCCAGCGTACATTAATGGCCTGGTAAGTGACATAATTGATAGTGACATCATCTAACCTATCCACCCTAACTTCCTATGTGCCATTCCTGTCCTACCCAGCTCGTTTCGAAACACGGGTGGACCCAGACATCTTCGATAAAATTGCAAGATTTTACCAAAACAATTGCTACTTTGTGGCCTATGATAAGTGATTTTTAGAAAAATCTCTAGGGGTCCACTTTTGCCAATTCAGGTTCTCTATGGTGAGGTATCTGATAATGTAGCCATGAAAAAAATCTAGCTCGATTTCATATCCGAAAGGCAAAGTTCTCATGGTTTTCAATCTGCCCTGAAATCAGCGTCAGCAGTCCCCGGTGTCGTGGCGTCCAGCGTACATTAATGGCCTGGGTAAGTGACATAATTGATAGTGACATCATCTAACCTATCCACCCTAACTTCCTATGTGCCATTCCTGTCCTACCCAGCTCGTTTCGAAACACGGGTGGACCCAGACATCTTCGATAAAATTGCAAGATTTTACCAAAACAATTGCTACTTTGTGGCCTATGATAAGTGATTTTTAGAAAAATCTCTAGGGGTCCACTTTTGCCAATTCAGGTTCTCTATGGTGAGGTATCTGATAATGTAGCCATGAAAAAAATCTAGCTCGATTTCATATCCGAAAGGCAAAGTTCTCATGGTTTTCAATCTGCCCTGAAATCAGCGTCAGCAGTCCCCCGTGTCGTGGCGTCCAGCGTACATTAATGGCCTGGGTAAGTGACATAATTGATAGTGACATCATCTAACCTATCCACCCTAACTTCCTATGTGCCATTCCTGTCCTACCCAGCTCGTTTCGAAACACGGGTGGACCCAGACATCTTCGATAAAATTGCAAGATTTTACCAAAACAATTGCTACTTTGTGGCCTATGATAAGTGATTTTTAGAAAAATCTCTAGGGTCCACTTTTGCCAATTCAGGTTCTCTATGGTGAGGTATCTGATAATGTAGCCATGAAAAAAATCTAGCTCGATTTCATATCCGAAAGGCAAAGTTCTCATGGTTTTCAATCTGCCCTGAAATCAGCGTCAGCAGTCCCCGGTGTCGTGGCGTCCAGCGTACATTAATGGCCTGGGTAAGTGACATAATTGATAGTGACATCATCTAACCTATCCACCCTAACTTCCTATGTGCCATTCCTGTCCTACCCAGCTCGTTTCGAAACACGGGTGGACCCAGACATCTTCGATAAAATTGCAAGATTTTACCAAAACAATTGCTACTTTGTGGCCTATGATAAGTGATTTTTAGAAAAATCTCTAGGGGTCCACTTTTGCCAATTCAGGTTCTCTATGGTGAGGTATCTGATAATGTAGCCATGAAAAAAATCTAGCTCGATTTCATATCCGAAAGGCAAAGTTCTCATGGTTTTCAATCTGCCCTGAAATCAGCGTCAGCAGTCCCCGGTGTCGTGGCGTCCAGCGTACATTAATGGCCTGGGTAAGTGACATAATTGATAGTGACATCATCTAACCTATCCACCCTAACTTCCTATGTGCCATTCCTGTCCTACCCAGCTCGTTTCGAAACACGGGTGGACCCAGACATCTTCGATAAAATTGCAAGATTTTACCAAAACAATTGCTACTTTGTGGCCTATGATAAGTGATTTTTAGAAAAATCTCTAGGGGTCCACTTTTGCCAATTCAGGTTCTCTATGGTGAGGTATCTGATAATGTAGCCATGAAAAAAATCTAGCTCGATTTCATATCCGAAAGGCAAAGTTCTCATGGTTTTCAATCTGCCCTGAAATCAGCGTCAGCAGTCCCCGGTGTCGTGGCGTCCAGCATACATTAATGGCCTGGGTAAGTGACATAATTGATAGTGACATCATCTAACCTATCCACCCTAACTTCCTATGTGCCATTCCTGTCCTACCCAGCTCGTTTCGAAACACGGGTGGACCCAGACATCTTCGATAAAATTGCAAGATTTTACCAAAACAATTGCTACTTTGTGGCCTATGATAAGTGATTTTTAGAAAAATCTCTAGGGGTCCACTTTTGCCAATTCAGGTTCTCTATGGTGAGGTATCTGATAATGTAGCCATGAAAAAAATCTAGCTCGATTTCATATCCGAAAGGCAAAGTTCTCATGGTTTTCAATCTGCCCTGAAATCAGCGTCAGCAGTCCCCGGTGTCGTGGCGTCCAGCGTACATTAATGGCCTGGGTAAGTGACATAATTGATAGTGACATCATCTAACCTATCCACCCTAACTTCCTATGTGCCATTCCTGTCCTACCCAGCTCGTTTCGAAACACGGGTGGACCCAGACATCTTCGATAAAATTGCAAGATTTTACCAAAACAATTGCTACTTTGTGGCCTATGATAAGTGATTTTTAGAAAAATCTCTAGGGGTCCACTTTTGCCAATTCAGGTTCTCTATGGTGAGGTATCTGATAATGTAGCCATGAAAAAAATCTAGCTCGATTTCATATCCGAAAGGCAAAGTTCTCATGGTTTTCAATCTGCCCTGAAATCAGCGTCAGCAGTCCCCGGTGTCGTGGCGTCCAGCGTACATTAATGGCCTGGGTAAGTGACATAATTGATAGTGACATCATCTAACCTATCCACCCTAACTTCCTATGTGCCATTCCTGTCCTACCCAGCTCGTTTCGAAACACGGGTGGACCCAGACATCTTCGATAAAATTGCAAGATTTTACCAAAACAATTGCTACTTTGTGGCCTATGATAAGTGATTTTTAGAAAAATCTCTAGGGGTCCACTTTTGCCAATTCAGGTTCTCTATGGTGAGGTATCTGATAATGTAGCCATGAAAAAAATCTAGCTCGATTTCATATCCGAAAGGCAAAGTTCTCATGGTTTTCAATCTGCCCTGAAATCAGCGTCAGCAGTCCCCGGTGTCGTGGCGTCCAGCGTACATTAATGGCCTGGGTAAGTGACATAATTGATAGTGACATCATCTAACCTATCCACCCTAACTTCCTATGTGCCATTCCTGTCCTACCCAGCTCGTTTCGAAACACGGGTGGACCCAGACATCTTCGATAAAATTGCAAGATTTTACCAAAACAATTGCTACTTTGTGGCCTATGATAAGTGATTTTTAGAAAAATCTCTAGGGGTCCACTTTTGCCAATTCAGGTTCTCTATGGTGAGGTATCTGATAATGTAGCCATGAAAAAAATCTAGCTCGATTTCATATCCGAAAGGCAAAGTTCTCATGGTTTTCAATCTGCCCTGAAATCAGCGTCAGCAGTCCCCGGTGTCGTGGCGTCCAGCGTACATTAATGGCCTGGGTAAGTGACATAATTGATAGTGACATCATCTAACCTATCCACCCTAACTTCCTATGTGCCATTCCTGTCCTACCCAGCTCGTTTCGAAACACGGGTGGACCCAGACATCTTCGATAAAATTGCAAGATTTTACCAAAACAATTGCTACTTTGTGGCCTATGATAAGTGATTTTTAGAAAAATCTCTAGGGGTCCACTTTTGCCAATTCAGGTTCTCTATGGTGAGGTATCTGATAATGTAGCCATGAAAAAAATCTAGCTCGATTTCATATCCGAAAGGCAAAGTTCTCATGGTTTTCAATCTGCCCTGAAATCAGCGTCAGCAGTCCCCGGTGTCGTGGCGTCCAGCGTACATTAATGGCCTGGGTAAGTGACATAATTGATAGTGACATCATCTAACCTATCCACCCTAACTTCCTATGTGCCATTCCTGTCCTACCCAGCTCGTTTCGAAACACGGGTGGACCCAGACATCTTCGATAAAATTGCAAGATTTTACCAAAACAATTGCTACTTTGTGGCCTATGATAAGTGATTTTTAGAAAAATCTCTAGGGGTCCACTTTTGCCAATTCAGGTTCTCTATGGTGAGGTATCTGATAATGTAGCCATGAAAAAAATCTAGCTCGATTTCATATCCGAAAGGCAAAGTTCTCATGGTTTTCAATCTGCCCTGAAATCAGCGTCAGCAGTCCCCGGTGTCGTGGCGTCCAGCGTACATTAATGGCCTGGGTAAGTGACATAATTGATAGTGACATCATCTAACCTATCCACCCTAACTTCCTATGTGCCATTCCTGTCCTACCCAGCTCGTTTCGAAACACGGGTGGACCCAGACATCTTCGATAAAATTGCAAGATTTTACCAAAACAATTGCTACTTTGTGGCCTATGATAAGTGATTTTTAGAAAAATCTCTAGGGGTCCACTTTTGCCAATTCAGGTTCTCTATGGTGAGGTATCTGATAATGTAGCCATGAAAAAAATCTAGCTCGATTTCATATCCGAAAGGCAAAGTTCTCATGGTTTTCAATCTGCCCTGAAATCAGCGTCAGCAGTCCCCGGTGTCGTGGCGTCCAGCGTACATTAATGGCCTGGGTAAGTGACATAATTGATAGTGACATCATCTAACCTATCCACCCTAACTTCCTATGTGCCATTCCTGTCCTACCCAGCTCGTTTCGAAACACGGGTGGACCCAGACATCTTCGATAAAATTGCAAGATTTTACCAAAACAATTGCTACTTTGTGGCCTATGATAAGTGATTTTTAGAAAAATCTCTAGGGGTCCACTTTTGCCAATTCAGGTTCTCTATGGTGAGGTATCTGATAATGTAGCCATGAAAAAAATCTAGCTCGATTTCATATCCGAAAGGCAAAGTTCTCATGGTTTTCAATCTGCCCTGAAATCAGCGTCAGCAGTCCCCGGTGTCGTGGCGTCCAGCGTACATTAATGGCCTGGGTAAGTGACATAATTGATAGTGACATCATCTAACCTATCCACCCTAACTTCCTATGTGCCATTCCTGTCCTACCCAGCTCGTTTCGAAACACGGGTGGACCCAGACATCTTCGATAAAATTGCAAGATTTTACCAAAACAATTGCTACTTTGTGGCCTATGATAAGTGATTTTTAGAAAAATCTCTAGGGGTCCACTTTTGCCAATTCAGGTTCTCTATGGTGAGGTATCTGATAATGTAGCCATGAAAAAAATCTAGCTCGATTTCATATCCGAAAGGCAAAGTTCTCATGGTTTTCAATCTGCCCTGAAATCAGCGTCAGCAGTCCCCGGTGTCGTGGCGTCCAGCGTACATTAATGGCCTGGGTAAGTGACATAATTGATAGTGACATCATCTAACCTATCCACCCTAACTTCCTATGTGCCATTCCTGTCCTACCCAGCTCGTTTCGAAACACGGGTGGACCCAGACATCTTCGATAAAATTGCAAGATTTTACCAAAACAATTGCTACTTTGTGGCCTATGATAAGTGATTTTTAGAAAAATCTCTAGGGGTCCACTTTTGCCAATTCAGGTTCTCTATGGTGAGGTATCTGATAATGTAGCCATGAAAAAAATCTAGCTCGATTTCATATCCGAAAGGCAAAGTTCTCATGGTTTTCAATCTGCCCTGAAATCAGCGTCAGCAGTCCCCGGTGTCGTGGCGTCCAGCGTACATTAATGGCCTGGGTAAGTGACATAATTGATAGTGACATCATCTAACCTATCCACCCTAACTTCCTATGTGCCATTCCTGTCCTACCCAGCTCGTTTCGAAACACGGGTGGACCCAGACATCTTCGATAAAATTGCAAGATTTTACCAAAACAATTGCTACTTTGTGGCCTATGATAAGTGATTTTTAGAAAAATCTCTAGGGGTCCACTTTTGCCAATTTAGGTTCTCTATGGTGAGGTATCTGATAATGTAGCCATGAAAAAAATCTAGCTCGATTTCATATCCGAAAGGCAAAGTTCTCATGGTTTTCAATCTGCCCTGAAATCAGCGTCAGCAGTCCCCGGTGTCGTGGCGTCCAGCGTACATTAATGGCCTGGGTAAGTGACATAATTGATAGTGACATCATCTAACCTATCCACCCTAACTTCCTATGTGCCATTCCTGTCCTACCCAGCTCGTTTCGAAACACGGGTGGACCCAGACATCTTCGATAAAATTGCAAGATTTTACCAAAACAATTGCTACTTTGTGGCCTATGATAAGTGATTTTTAGAAAAATCTCTAGGGGTCCACTTTTGCCAATTCAGGTTCTCTATGGTGAGGTATCTGATAATGTAGCCATGAAAAAAATCTAGCTCGATTTCATATCCGAAAGGCAAAGTTCTCATGGTTTTCAATCTGCCCTGAAATCAGCGTCAGCAGTCCCCGGTGTCGTGGCGTCCAGCGTACATTAATGGCCTGGGTAAGTGACATAATTGATAGTGACATCATCTAACCTATCCACCCTAACTTCCTATGTGCCATTCCTGTCCTACCCAGCTCGTTTCGAAACACGGGTGGACCCAGACATCTTCGATAAAATTGCAAGATTTTACCAAAACAATTGCTACTTTGTGGCCTATGATAAGTGATTTTTAGAAAAATCTCTAGGGGTCCACTTTTGCCAATTCAGGTTCTCTATGGTGAGGTATCTGATAATGTAGCCATGAAAAAAATCTAGCTCGATTTCATATCCGAAAGGCAAAGTTCTCATGGTTTTCAATCTGCCCTGAAATCAGCGTCAGCAGTCCCCGGTGTCGTGGCGTCCAGCGTACATTAATGGCCTGGGTAAGTGACATAATTGATAGTGACATCATCTAACCTATCCACCCTAACTTCCTATGTGCCATTCCTGTCCTACCCAGCTCGTTTCGAAACACGGGTGGACCCAGACATCTTCGATAAAATTGCAAGATTTTACCAAAACAATTGCTACTTTGTGGCCTATGATAAGTGATTTTTAGAAAAATCTCTAGGGGTCCACTTTTGCCAATTCAGGTTCTCTATGGTGAGGTATCTGATAATGTAGCCATGAAAAAAATCTAGCTCGATTTCATATCCGAAAGGCAAAGTTCTCATGGTTTTCAATCTGCCCTGAAATCAGCGTCAGCAGTCCCGGTGTCGTGGCGTCCAGCGTACATTAATGGCCTGGGTAAGTGACATAATTGATAGTGACATCATCTAACCTATCCACCCTAACTTCCTATGTGCCATTCCTGTCCTACCCAGCTCGTTTCGAAACACGGGTGGACCCAGACATCTTCGATAAAATTGCAAGATTTTACCAAAACAATTGCTACTTTGTGGCCTATGATAAGTGATTTTTAGAAAAATCTCTAGGGGTCCACTTTTGCCAATTCAGGTTCTCTATGGTGAGGTATCTGATAATGTAGCCATGAAAAAAATCTAGCTCGATTTCATATCCGAAAGGCAAAGTTCTCATGGTTTTCAATCTGCCCTGAAATCAGCGTCAGCAGTCCCCGGTGTCGTGGCGTCCAGCGTACATTAATGGCCTGGGTAAGTGACATAATTGATAGTGACATCATCTAACCTATCCACCCTAACTTCCTATGTGCCATTCCTGTCCTACCCAGCTCGTTTCGAAACACGGGTGGACCCAGACATCTTCGATAAAATTGCAAGATTTTACCAAAACAATTGCTACTTTGTGGCCTATGATAAGTGATTTTTAGAAAAATCTCTAGGGGTCCACTTTTGCCAATTCAGGTTCTCTATGGTGAGGTATCTGATAATGTAGCCATGAAAAAAATCTAGCTCGATTTCATATCCGAAAGGCAAAGTTCTCATGGTTTTCAATCTGCCCTGAAATCAGCGTCAGCAGTCCCCGGTGTCGTGGCGTCCAGCGTACATTAATGGCCTGGGTAAGTGACATAATTGATAGTGACATCATCTAACCTATCCACCCTAACTTCCTATGTGCCATTCCTGTCCTACCCAGCTCGTTTCGAAACACGGGTGGACCCAGACATCTTCGATAAAATTGCAAGATTTTACCAAAACAATTGCTACTTTGTGGCCTATGATAAGTGATTTTTAGAAAAATCTCTAGGGGTCCACTTTTGCCAATTCAGGTTCTCTATGGTGAGGTATCTGATAATGTAGCCATGAAAAAAATCTAGCTCGATTTCATATCCGAAAGGCAAAGTTCTCATGGTTTTCAATCTGCCCTGAAATCAGCGTCAGCAGTCCCCGGTGTCGTGGCGTCCAGCGTACATTAATGGCCTGGGTAAGTGACATAATTGATAGTGACATCATCTAACCTATCCACCCTAACTTCCTATGTGCCATTCCTGTCCTACCCAGCTCGTTTCGAAACACGGGTGGACCCAGACATCTTCGATAAAATTGCAAGATTTTACCAAAACAATTGCTACTTTGTGGCCTATGATAAGTGATTTTTAGAAAAATCTCTAGGGGTCCACTTTTGCCAATTCAGGTTCTCTATGGTGAGGTATCTGATAATGTAGCCATGAAAAAAATCTAGCTCGATTTCATATCCGAAAGGCAAAGTTCTCATGGTTTTCAATCTGCCCTGAAATCAGCGTCAGCAGTCCCCGTGTCGTGGCGTCCAGCGTACATTAACGGCCTGGGTAAGTGACATAATTGATAGTGACATCATCTAACCTATCCACCCTAACTTCCTATGTGCCATTCCTGTCCTACCCAGCTCGTTTCGAAACACGGGTGGACCCAGACATCTTCGATAAAATTGCAAGATTTTACCAAAACAATTGCTACTTTGTGGCCTATGATAAGTGATTTTTAGAAAAATCTCTAGGGGTCCACTTTTGCCAATTCAGGTTCTCTATGGTGAGGTATCTGATAATGTAGCCATGAAAAAAATCTAGCTCGATTTCATATCCGAAAGGCAAAGTTCTCATGGTTTTCAATCTGCCCTGAAATCAGCGTCAGCAGTCCCCGGTGTCGTGGCGTCCAGCGTACATTAATGGCCTGGGTAAGTGACATAATTGATAGTGACATCATCTAACCTATCCACCCTAACTTCCTATGTGCCATTCCTGTCCTACCCAGCTCGTTTCGAAACACGGGTGGACCCAGACATCTTCGATAAAATTGCAAGATTTTACCAAAACAATTGCTACTTTGTGGCCTATGATAAGTGATTTTTAGAAAAATCTCTAGGGGTCCACTTTTGCCAATTCAGGTTCTCTATGGTGAGGTATCTGATAATGTAGCCATGAAAAAAATCTAGCTCGATTTCATATCCGAAAGGCAAAGTTCTCATGGTTTTCAATCTGCCCTGAAATCAGCGTCAGCAGTCCCCGGTGTCGTGGCGTCCAGCGTACATTAATGGCCTGGGTAAGTGACATAATTGATAGTGACATCATCTAACCTATCCACCCTAACTTCCTATGTGCCATTCCTGTCCTACCCAGCTCGTTTCGAAACACGGGTGGACCCAGACATCTTCGATAAAATTGCAAGATTTTACCAAAACAATTGCTACTTTGTGGCCTATGATAAGTGATTTTTAGAAAAATCTCTAGGGGTCCACTTTTGCCAATTCAGGTTCTCTATGGTGAGGTATCTGATAATGTAGCCATGAAAAAAATCTAGCTCGATTTCATATCCGAAAGGCAAAGTTCTCATGGTTTTCAATCTGCCCTGAAATCAGCGTCAGCAGTCCCCGGTGTCGTGGCGTCCAGCGTACATTAATGGCCTGGGTAAGTGACATAATTGATAGTGACATCATCTAACCTATCCACCCTAACTTCCTATGTGCCATTCCTGTCCTACCCAGCTCGTTTCGAAACACGGGTGGACCCAGACATCTTCGATAAAATTGCAAGATTTTACCAAAACAATTGCTACTTTGTGGCCTATGATAAGTGATTTTTAGAAAAATCTCTAGGGGTCCACTTTTGCCAATTCAGGTTCTCTATGGTGAGGTATCTGATAATGTAGCCATGAAAAAAATCTAGCTCGATTTCATATCTGAAAGGCAAAGTTCTCATGGTTTTCAATCTGCCCTGAAATCAGCGTCAGCAGTCCCCGGTGTCGTGGCATCCAGCGTACATTAATGGCCTGGGTAAGTGACATAATTGATAGTGACATCATCTAACCTATCCACCCTAACTTCCTATGTGCCATTCCTGTCCTACCCAGCTCGTTTCGAAACACGGGTGGACCCAGACATCTTCGATAAAATTGCAAGATTTTACCAAAACAATTGCTACTTTGTGGCCTATGATAAGTGATTTTTAGAAAAATCTCTAGGGGTCCACTTTTGCCAATTTAGGTTCTCTATGGTGAGGTATCTGATAATGTAGCCAAAAAAAAAATCTAGCTCGATTTCATATCTGAAAGGCAAAGTTCTCATGGTTTTCAATCTGCCCTGAAATCAGCGTCAGCAGTCCCCGATGTCGTGGCGTCCAGCGTACATTAATGGCCTGGGTAAGTGACATAATTGATAGTGACATCATCTAACCTATCCACCCTAACTTCCTATGTGCCATTCCTGTCCTACCCAGCTCGTTTCGAAACACGGGTGGACCCAGACATCTTCGATAAATTTGCAAGATTTTACCAAAACAATTGCTACTTTGTGGCCTATGATAAGTGATTTTTAGAAAAATCTCTAGGGGTCCACTTTTGCCAATTCAGGTTCTCTATGGTGAGGTATCTGATAATGTAGCCATGAAAAAAATCTAGCTCGATTTCATATCCGAAAGGCAAAGTTCTCATGGTTTTCAATCTGCCCTGAAATCAGCGTCAGCAGTCCCCGGTGTCGTGGCGTCCAACATACATTAATGGCCTGGGTAAGTGACATAATTGATAGTGACATCATCTAACCTATCCACCCTAACTTCCTATGTGTCATTCCTGTCCTACCCAGCTCGTTTCGAAACACGGGTGGACCCAGACATCTTCGATAAAATTGCAAGATTTTACCAAAACAATTGCTACTTTGTGGCCTATGATAAGTGATTTTTAGAAAAATCTCTAGGGGTCCACTTTTGCCAATTCAGGTTCTCTATGGTGAGGTATCTGATAATGTAGCCATAGAAAAAATCTAGCTCGATTTCATATCTGAAAGGCAAAGTTCTCATGGTTTTCAATCTGCCCTGAAATCAGCGTCAGCAGTCCCGGTGTCGTGGCGTCCAGCATACATTAATGGCCTGGGTAAGTGACATAATTGACAGTGACATCATCTAACCTATCCACCCTAACTTCCTATGTGCCATTCCTGTCCTACCCAGCTCGTTTCGAAACACGGGTGGACCCAGACATCTTCGATAAAATTGCAAGATTTTACCAAAACAATTGCTACTTTGTGGCCTATGATAAGTGATTTTTAGAAAAATCTCTAGGGGTCCACTTTTGCCAATTCATGTTCTCTATGGTGAGGTATCTGATAATGTAGCCATGAAAAAAATCTAGCTCGATTTCATATCCGAAAGGCAAAGTTCTCATGGTTTTCAATCTGCCCTGAAATCAGCGTCAGCAGTCCCAGCACAAGTACAAAAACAATCACCGAAATGATCAAATTCTCGCACTTGAGCCCATATAACTCCGGTAGTCCAATGAAACCATGAGGGATTTCAAACCAACCAACATACAAGCCAAGATCGTAGTGATTCAACATAACAAGTCACATGTTACAACCATTTCCCAAGTAATTCAATATACATCGGAGTTTAACAAAGTTATTACAACTTAAGTTCCAAAGTAGCGGAAGCAAAGTAATTTGAAACTAACATTAATCTTATTTAAAATACATGCCAGTACCACGGTCGACTTCCAACAAAAGCATTAGGATAAGGTAAATAAGAAGGATCATGCCCGTGATCACACTCCGCCACTACGGCAGGAGTCAACCAACTCTTGCAGTCGCCATGATACATCATAACCTGCAACAAGTGGGAATAAAACCCTGAGTACGAGAAGGTACTCAGCTAGACTTACCCGTCAGAAACCAGAAATAAGGTGACACCAAGGATCATGCAAGGCTGATATAAAGTGCGGCTAGCTTGACAACATTTTGCATAAAAGCTTAATATAGATGATCAATCATTAATGCTTAAGCATCAAGTTAATTATCATTAACCTATCATCTATATTAGAACCTGTACTAGAGCACTCACTTTATTAGGAGCAAACAATATTAACCATAGCAGGTATAAATTGAGGCAACCTTTTCATCGTGATCCAATTAACCATCTGTTCAATTTAATTGAATCTACGTTGCCGCTGCTCAAGTCAAGTGCTCACTAACCGGGAGCGACGGCGATTCGAATCGAATTCCTATCCAGCTGGAGGGGTATTTCTAACACTCACCGCGCAGCCCCTGCCAGGGTCGCACAAGCCACCTTTTCATATGATTCAGGAATCGCGGGTCCGAATGATGTCGCGACCCCAAGGGCGACACTCTGCCAGGTGATAGGGACTCTAACCCCCCTTGGTCTCACGCCAATGTCCCCAAGCACATCCTTTCTCTCCTCCAAGAAGCAACCTACCATTCGATTCCCGGCCTGAACCACATTACTCGGCTTCGCGGTCGGAACGAGTTATCCGGCCAACTAAGTGTTAGACTGCGTTCAACATGACTCAAGGACGTACAGCGAATCGGTCCTTAAACGACTCAGACGGGGATAGATTCACACCCAAGACCTCCATGCCTTGTTGCTTCACTATCGTCACCCCGCCCGGTCTCATTTCATTTTATTAACACATGGTTCCATTCCACGATAGCAAATATAGCCAACCGTGCCATATATGAATATCCCTATATCTCGCAGGTGACAGGAAATCACCTGACTTCTACCGCTTAAAGCAGGGCTAAGCATCTACTCGATCCTAGTCTATGTAGGATTCAGGGATTCATATATCTGGACAAGGAATGATATAATGCAGCAAGGTTTTCAACCAACTCCTACCACTTAATGCAACAATACTTATAACATATATATAATTAATTGCTTTGAAGATAGGAGGCTTATAATGCTCCGGGGCTTGCCTGGGATCCGACTCAAGTTAGAGTATGTCAGATGAATTCACTTGGCGAGCATCCTCCCATCTAGCACTTGCCCGATCCTTCTATCTTCGGGATGGATCCACCAAACACCGTCTTCGGGTTTGGCTCCACATCAGGTCCTTCACGTGCTTCAGCTAGCGTACCTAAATGCGGTGCAATAATGCATATGTATGAATGCATAGAAGTGCAATAAACAAAGTAATCATGCAAGCATACCAAACTCACGTAAGCACCTAGAGCTAATTAATTTAATCCTCATTAGGGCATAACATAGAAGAGGGCAAGCACATCAATCAAGACACAAGTCTTATAAGATCCTAGGGTACCAACCCAAGTATCATCAAAGATATGAGTCACACTTCAATACCCAAGCATGACAAAGTTAATCAAGTATTAGAACTAAAATTTGCTACCTTCTGGACATCAGACCAACAGCTGAGTAATTTAATCATAACTGGAGATCTACAACTCCAAATGACTTGCAAGAAGACATTAAGAAAAGCTTATGAAATTATCTAAATTTCATTTATAAACATCACAGCATGATTCCAAAGTTTAATATGTCGAATTTATACAAACACAGAAACTGGTCTAACAAGACAGAGAGCAAGCAATTCTGTAACCTAACTTTAAACAGCTGTAGTTTCTAAACCATATGGCCAAATGCCACCAAATTTTAACAGCAGCTAGATACATGAATTATCTACAACTTTTGTATAGCACACAAGACATGAAAACATCATTTACATAGGGTAATTAACAATATCCTCAAATCTGTTCAGAAACCTCATTTTGCAAGAAATAATTATTAACTTATGTTGCAAACATATAATTGGGCAAAACCAACTTTATCAACATTTCATATATGACTAATGAACACCAGAAAACATAGTGCCCAATACTAAATAATTTCTTTTAATACATTTTCTCAATTTATTTAGATAGTAGGTGGAATTATGACCACATCATAAAGATGCTCAATAAATTCTACCAAAATTACAGGGGTCTACAAATACTACCAAAAGTCTACTGTCCAAATTTCAAGTCATTTGGACAAGTATAGCAACCTCTATGAAAAAGACAAATAGCTATTGCAATAAATCATGTGAGAGCAAGTTAAACCTAAAACTCAATATTTTCTAGAAACACATGATCATATTATGAATCCATATGATAGAGAAACATCATACTAAGGTAATGGAACAATATTTTCTATTTTATCATTTATATATTATTTAATAGCTTATTTATCAAGCCCTAAACAAGTTAAATCAATAACTTGATCAAACAGTGAGTAATGACCATGAAATTTATACCACAGTACATTCATAACATGGAAAGACTACCATAAAAATTTCACATCATTTGGAGCAACACAACTCAAGATATAAAAATGACAAGCAATATAATGTAGATTTTCCCTATTTATCAAGGTCAAATCAAAACCCTAAGAAAACAGTGAACAAATAGTGTGTTTAATATTTTTCCTAGCAAGTACATGTCATCACAAATTTAACAAAACAAGAATCACTATTTTTGGAGTTCAAAAACTTGAGATCTTGCTCTGGTTAGGGTTAAAGGCATTTTTAGAGCATTTTTAAAACTTAAGTAAAGACATTAGAAAATACCTACAAACATATAGAATTTTGTGACTCTACTGCATAGATCTCTTCTCAATGTTTCCAAAAAGTCCCATTTACTAATTTTGGAGTCTCCTAGCATGAGATATGCATTTTAGAAGATTTAACCAAATTCTGAAATTCAAAATCGGAATAAAACAACCCTAACAAGATTCGCTAGGCGCACCCGAACCGATACCCAACCGCGCCACTACTTAAACCGACAAGTGGCCCTGCTGACCGGTTGGGCCCACCAGTCATTCACAAAGAGACAGAGAGGGACACAGAGGGCGGTCCTCTTCTTCTACCTCTCGACGCCGGCAAGGAGGAGGTCGGACGCGCGGCTCCGGCGAGGTGGGCCACCGGCGGCGCGGCTAAGGGCGGCACGAGCACCAGGGAACCTCCGCACCCTAGCTGGTGCCCTTGGCTCGGCCCGAAGAGGCCCGTGGTGGTGCGGCCACGGCAGCCGACGGCTTGCCGGCCGACGCTCCGGCGGTGGTCCACTGCGGAGGTGAAAACGGTGAGGCGAGGAGCTCTGGAGGGGTG
This sequence comes from Saccharum officinarum, assembly GCA_020631735.1. Classification (NCBI taxonomy): domain Eukaryota; kingdom Viridiplantae; phylum Streptophyta; class Magnoliopsida; order Poales; family Poaceae; genus Saccharum; species Saccharum officinarum. Next base: position 3,069,405 of record CM036189.1, on the reverse strand, counting down.
GCGTGGTACGGGGAACGCAATGGCGCGGTCGGTTCGGGTGGAGGAAGGCCGGAGACAAGGAATCGCGGGGCGGCCGGAGCTCGGCCATGGCGACCCGGCTCAGGGCAGCGGCACTCCGGCTGCGAGCAAGGCGTCCAAGGCGCGCGCACAGGAGGGAGAAGGGGTTGGCGAAGACGTTGGCGCACGCAGCTGCGGCCGTGGCGGCTTGACGCGTCGGAAACAGCAGCGGCGGCGCGAGCTCCACTCGATGGCTGCCATGGCGGTGTTCGTCCGCGCGGCGCGAGAGGGAGCGTGGGCAGGGAATGAGAGGGAGTGAAGGAATGGAGAGGACCTTCTGCACTCAACTTGAGCGAGCGCAGGGGCACGCGGCAGCTCGACCCGGCCATGGTGGGGGCACGGTGCGGGCATGAGCGCCACGTCCGGACGCGCGTCGCCCACGGAGGCCTTCTACCGAACACGTGGTGGACGACGGTCTAGCCGACGTGGGATGCATTTTTGGGCTGGCTCGGGTCCGAATTGGACAATGGACCCAAAAGCAAAGTTGCAGCCTGCATAATGCTCTACATTTCTTATTTGGGGTGCCATGCCATTAGAGCAACAGATTAGAGTCTAATCAAACCCCAAGATGGCAATGTCAACATATTGACAAAGGTCACGGAAATTCGCTTTCGAAGGTCAAAACTTGGTCAAACTCAGTGCAACTTTTTGTATGCTACTCTCCATAATATAACCTTCAACTTTTATTTTTGGACTAACTCAAGTTACTTAACAAAATTTGGAGAACGCGAGATGCCAACGTCGGAGACACTGAAATCGGGCTTTAAAATGGCTAAGTGCTGAAATCAGCCCTAAAACTGACTTGTGAGCCCTGTTTGAGCATGTTCCACACATTTTCATGACTTGACTCTTAAATAAAGTTTGTTCCTTATTAAATTACCTACAACTTTGTCAAAGGGTGCATAGTCATGAAAAGCTTCTAGATCCCACTTTTGAAATGGTCAAACAAAAGGGTTCTAGGGTTCATACATGGTCAACCATCACTTAGAAGCACATTTAGGCAAAATGATCAACATGAACATTGTTCCATTAAGTGTCCTAAGTGTAGTTAAGGTGTTGTAGAGTCCAAACATACACACCATGCATAGGTTGCACAAAAGTGTAGGTTTTAGTTATAATCCAAACAAGCATATAACTCATCATTTCATGTGACTTTTTGATTCCAAACTTCATGAAACTTTTCCAGGGATCAATATAGATAGGTACCAAGGTGAGGCACATGAAGATATGGCAATAACACCATCCAAACATATATCTTTGAAAAGGGACCTATATGTAAAGCAATGATACAACATCCACTTTAGGTTAGGCTCATCTCCATAGGTTGACCTTGACATTGTCATCTCCACCTAATTTGTCGTGTTTGAGCTCAAACCCACTGCCTAATTGGTGATAAACACCTGGGGTGTTACAGCCCTCTCCCCTTAAAAGAATCGCGTCCCGAGATTCGGAATGGAAGATCTTTTAAGGAAGAGAGACACGTTATCTAGTTCACAACATCTGCTATAGCATTCAGCTACAAAGCTTTGACATTGGTGGAACTAATTTGGTCAAGGCACTTTCTGATACTTCCTCTTCATGGTAAAATTTGTCTAAAGAATTTCCTTAATTGACTTCCATGAAGCATTGTTACTTTGGGAGGAATCCAAGATAGCACCTTACTGCATTCTCAATGTACGAAGATCATTTGGTCCATGAGTGAACCACTCACAAGTATCTGACTTTCTAATGACCACAACATAGGCCATATAAACTTGACACTAGACCGAAATAGTCACAAGTATACTCGTTGAAATGACTCTATGTTCACACGGTCTCGAAAGGTAGTTCTCTACCAAAATGGCTTGAGTACAACTTTCCAAAAGGTTGAGATCATAGATGACAAATATACGCTAAGGCTATAGGACACTGACTAACCAATAGACAAGGTCTATGTTGGTCGTAAATGTTCATTCATTTAGACACCAACTAATGGAAAACTACTTGAGGTTCCATGTGTGCAGTTCTCTTTCTCTGATGACAACACTGTATTATTTGAGTCTGTCGAGGGGTTAGTGAATGTGATGGCTGACTCTGTCGGCTTCGTATTTCTGTCAAATGTTACCTAAGAAGATTCTTCTATCCAAGACAACAGTTATCTGGGTTGAATCAGATGCAACCTCTTGGGTAAAAACATTTATAAGGTACCAAAGTATGTCATCTTAGGAAAATAATTCCTTAAGAAAGATGTAACGAGGCCTTAAGGACAACAAAAGTTATAATTATTCACTAAACCGCGGGGAGTAGTCTACCACCAAGCGATTGAGTAAAATTTTCCTTGGTGACTTAGTTTGTACTGTAAGTTGAGTTGACTTGCAGCATAACAACTTTGTCAGGCCAACCCCTTTGGGATCAAATAGTAGCTCTAAGATAGGAAACCTATTGTTTAACACTTCTCAAATTTCTTTCCCAGTTATGGGCACACCGTTTGTGGCACCTATGGGCACAAGGATGCGGATCGGAACTAGGGCATACTTTCTCTAATTCTTCACTTTAGTTGATAGAACACTTTGCACTATCTGTGTGATTGTCCAAGATGGAATTGACTTGGTCACAATGGCTGTGGAAGATAGGATATCACTCAAGTTGTTGGCCAGTTGATTAACTTATTGTTGGTTATTGCTTTGTAAGACATAGCTTTCGTAACTACCAAGGGGTCGTTACCTAGCTGGAGATTAACCTTCCTATTGGTAACTAATTAGTTGTCTCTCAACACTAAAAAGTTCCAAATCTTCATTCTTGATCACAATAATTGCGGTTGATACAAAGCAGATGGTTGCCATTGAAGTCAGCAGATACGGAGTCTCACCAGAGATGGTTGATCTCAATGGTATGGTCATTATGCATACAAAGGTTAAGACTTGCGTAATGTGACAATCGATTCTTATCCAACAGAAATGAGATACGTTGCTCACTAGATGACGTTCGTCAATAGTCTGACAACTAAGTAAAGTCACTTGTCTACCACCTCTTGTAGTATGTTAATGTTTATGTCGGTGGCCTGTTCTTCAAAGGTTATCCTATTAGCAACTTCAGAAGGAAGTTTTACTACTTTTGGTTCAATATAAGGGTCTTTCGATAAGATATGGAAAAACAATCAAGGAAGGAGGTCACGTGAAAATCACATCAGTGTTGTTCTGCAATGGATTACGATTAGAAACCATGATACCAGCGCGTGCCGAGTAGTACAACCTTGTGTGTGCACCCACAGGAGGCTCTCGGTTTCGTCGCGGCACCATTAGTTGCTACTCACAACACCATTACTGAACATGCACCCGATGAGGAATTTCAAATGGCATAGATTGGGTTGTCAAGGTAGATGAATGAATTTGCAAGCACACGATTTAGAGGCCCTAGCAGAGAGACGTTGCGTCACACTAGCTAACCTTTGGAGAGGTAACCAGAAGGTCCAACCTGGATTTGGGTACGGTCTCCACAACTGGCAATGTACGAACCATGGTCAAAGGCTAGCGTTGATGAAAGTTAACTTGGTGGGTCAGTCAATAAAGGTCTTCACAAAAAGGGTTGGAAAACACCCACGGCTCATGCAAACATATAGGAGAACTAAACTTTGGTCTTTCGGTCAAGCAAAGGCATGGATACAAGCACTCAAGGCAAGCAACCATGTCTACCGGCTCAGGCTCCTAAGATAGAGAATCTAATGGAAGACAACAACCATACAATTACATACGTGAACGTTGTTCTAGGATAAAGCTATGTGACCCTCGTATGCTCACCGAGGACAAACGAGGTGACAACTAGGGCACTACCAAGATAACAAGCATACATACAACATCACAATCAAGCAATTATTTGAGAAAATTCAAACAATGGGCTTAAGCAACCAATATAAAGCACCAGCCTCACCCAAAATAAGCATTTATCTCAAGCATGAACTAACTACAAGTTTAGTCCAAACAAACGTTAGTTAAAGAGGCCAACTTAGCATGTGCCAGAATCTGGACAGCAGCACAGTGGTTACTTGTTTCAACTATAACTGAGGTTGTAGACATCCCACAAAGATGATCCTAGACTTTATAGAAAGTTTAGGAAGATGACTAGACTTTAGTTATTCATACCAATAGCTAATTCATAGATTAACATGGTCAAACATGCTGATGTTTCAGATCTGTACCATATGGACAGAAAACTGACAAGAACTTCAAAAATGCAAAACTGGAGTTTAGGGACACAACAAGACTAAGCCTTAACTTTGTGTAAAGCTTATTAAGTTGTCTATAACTTTTTTATTATCATATTAAGATGATTCTATATCTAACAAGGCCAAACAAGACAAAGAAGACATCCCTGCCCAGATTTGGACAGATTCTGTCATTCCACTTTACAAGCTCATAAGTAGAGATTTAGACCACCCCAATTGGTGCTATAGGACAATTGGAAAGCTTAGAAAAAGTACTACACTTCTTCTATTATCTCCAAGACATGATTCCTTATGCACATAGGTCAAACAAACCAAACATACAGATCTGTTCTGACATGAGCAGATTTTGACAACAACTTCTAAAATTTATAACTCCCAAACCATAAGGCCTAGGGTCTTGAAATTTTAGGACAAGCTATATAATTAAGTTAGCTACAACTTTGATATTCTCTATAACTACAGAAAACACCATTATGATCATAAAAGCATCACTACAACAGAAACCGCTCTAGCAGCCAACGTTTAATAAGCAAAACAAAGTTTGCCTTTGTTCTACTTAACAAGAGAGCACACAAACATATCATCCTAGTGCTCTAAACATGTTACCTTAGACCGACACCTATTTAATTCATTTATGAGAATCCATAATTATAAGTGAGGTCTAAAGCATTGGCAAACGCTTGGGTGAACAACATATCCACCACTTGGCTAAGCTAGAGGAATCTCTAAGTTCAAGCATGTACCACACTTATTTCTAGTAAGGCTAAGCACAATATTTTTCTCAAGCAACATGGAACAAGGCATTTTTGTTTTACTTCACTCAAGAAAGATAGTGTAACACATTGATCACAAGTTACACACTATAGAACAAGGGTGAGAAGAAGTATAGCCATGCATAAGCAACAA
>CM036189.1:3052816-3064141 GCA_020631735.1 Saccharum officinarum | reverse complement strand
TGCTGGACGCCACGACACCGGCGACTGCTGACGCTGATTTCAGGGCAGATTGAAAACCATGAGAACTTTGCCTTTCGGATATGAAATCGAGCTAGATTTTTTTCATGGCTACATTATCAGATACCTCACCATATAGAACCTGAATTGGCAAAGGTGGACCCCTAGATATTTTTCTAAAAATCACTTATCATAAGCAACAAAGAAGCAATTATTTTGGTAAAATCTTGCAATTTTATCGAAGATGTCTGGGTCCACCCGTGTTTCGAAATGAGCTAGGTAGGACTAGAATGGCACATAGGAAGTTAGGGTGGATAGGTTAGATGATGTCACTATCAATTATGTCACTTACCCAGGCCATTAATGTATGTTGGACGCCACGACACCGGGGACTGCTGACGCTGATTTCAGGGCAGATTGAAAACCATGAGAACTTTGACTTTCGGATATGAAATCGAGCTATTTTTTTCATGGCTACATTATCAGATACCTCACCATAGAGAACCTGAATTGGCAAAAGTGGACCCCTAGAGATTTTTCTAAAAATCACTTATCATAGGCCACAAAGTAGCAATTGTTTTTGTAAAATCTTGCAATTTTATCGAAGATGTCTGGGTCCACCTGTGTTTCGAAACGAGCTGGGTAGGACAGGAATGGCACATAGGAAGTTAGGGTGGATAGGTTAGATGATGTCACTATCAATTATGTCACTTACCCAGGCCATTAATGTACGCTGGACGCCACGACACCGGGGACTGCTGACGCTGATTTCAGGGCACATTGAAAACCATGAGAACTTTGCCTTTCGGATATGAAATCGAGCTAGATTTTTTTCATGGCTACATTATCAGATACCTCACCATAGAGAACCTGAATTGGCAAAAGTGGACCCCTAGAGATTTTTCTAAAAATCACTTATCATAGGCCACAAAGTAGCAATTGTTTTGGTAAAATCTTGCAATTTTATCGAAGATGTCTTGGTCCACCCGTGTTTCGAAACGAGTTGGGTAGGACAGGAATGGCACATAGGAAGTTAGGGTGGATAGGTTAGATGATGTCACTATCAATTATGTCACTTACCCAGGCCATTAATGTACGCTGGACGCCACGACACCGGGGACTGCTGACGCTGATTTCAGGGCAGATTGAAAACCATGAGAACTTTGCCTTTCGGATATGAAATCGAGCTAGATTTTTTTCATGGCTACATTATCAGATACCTCACCATAGAGAACCTGAATGGCAAAAGTGGACCCCTAGAGATTTTTCTAAAAATCACTTATCATAGGCCACAAAGTAGCAATTTTTTGGTAAAATCTTGCAATTTTATCGAAGATGTCTGGGTCCACCCGTGTTTCGAAACGAGCTGGGTAGGACAGGAATGGCACATAGGAAGTTAGGGTGGATAGGTTAGATGATGTCACTATCAATTATGTCACTTACCCAGGCCATTAATGTACGCTGGACGCCACGACACGGGGACTGCTGACGCTGATTTCAGGGCAGATTGAAAACCATGAGAACTTTGCCTTTCGGATATGAAATCGAGCTAGATTTTTTTCATGGCTACATTATCAGATACCTCACCATAGAGAACCTGAATTGGCAAAAGTGGACCCCTAGAGATTTTTCTAAAAATCACTTATCATAGGCCACAAAGTAGCAATTGTTTTGGTAAAATCTTGCAATTTTATCGAAGATGTCTGGGTCCACCCGTGTTTCGAAACGAGCTGGTAGGACAGGAATGGCACATAGGAAGTTAGGGTGGATAGGTTAGATGATGTCACTATCAATTATGTCACTTACCCAGGCCATTAATGTACGCTGGACGCCACGACACCGGGGACTGCTGACGCTGATTTCAGGGCAGATTGAAAACCATGAGAACTTTGCCTTTCGGATATGAAATCGAGCTAGATTTTTTTCATGGCTACATTATCAGATACCTCACCATAGAGAACCTGAATTGGCAAAAGTGGACCCCTAGAGATTTTTCTAAAAATCACTTATCATAGGCCACAAAGTAGCAATTGTTTTGGTAAAATCTTGCAATTTTATCGAAGATGTCTGGGTCCACCCGTGTTTCGAAACGAGCTGGGTAGGACAGGAATGGCACATAGGAAGTTAGGGTGGATAGGTTAGATGATGTCACTATCAATTATGTCACTTACCCAGGCCATTAATGTACGCTGGACGCCACGACACCGGGGACTGCTGACGCTGATTTCAGGGCAGATTGAAAACCATGAGAACTTTGCCTTTCGGATATGAAATCGAGCTAGATTTTTTTCATGGCTACATTATCAGATACCTCACCATAGAGAACCTGAATTGGCAAAAGTGGACCCCTAGAGATTTTTCTAAAAATCACTTATCATAGGCCACAAAGTAGCAATTGTGGTAAAATCTTGCAATTTTATCGAAGATGTCTGGGTCCACCCGTGTTTCGAAACGAGCTAGGTAGGACAGGAATGCACATAGGAAGTTAGGGTGGATAGGTTAGATGATGTCACTATCAATTATGTCACTTACCCAGGCCATTAATGTACGCTGGACGCCACGACACCGGGGACTGCTGACGCTGATTTCAGGGCAGATTGAAAACCATGAGAACTTTGCCTTTCGGATATGAAATCGAGCTAGATTTTTTTCATGGCTACATTATCAGATACCTCACCATAGAGAACCTGAATTGGCAAAAGTGGACCCCTAGATATTTTTCTAAAAATCACTTATCATAGGCCACAAAGTAGCAATTATTTTGGTAAAATCTTGCAATTTTATCGAAGATGTCTGGGTCCACCCGTGTTTCGAAACGAGCTGGTAGGACAGGAATGGCACATAGGAAGTTAGGAAGATAGGTTAGATGATGTCACTATCAATTATGTCACTTACCCAGGCCATTAATGTACGCTGGACGCCACGACACCGGGGACTGCTGACGCTGATTTCAGGGCAGATTGAAAACCATGAGAACTTTGCCTTTCGGATATGAAATCGAGCTAGATTTTTTCATGGCTACATTATCAGATACCTCACCATAGAGAACCTGAATTGGCAAAAGGACCCCTAGAGATTTTTCTAAAAATCACTTATCATAGGCCACAAAGTAGCAATTGTTTTGGTAAAATCTTGCAATTTTATCGAAGATGTCTGGGTCCACCCGTGTTTCGAAACGAGCTGGGTAGGACAGGAATGGCACATAGGAGTTAGGGTGGATAGGTTAGATGATGTCACTATCAATTATGTCACTTACCCAGGCCATTAATGTACGCTGGACGCCACGACACCGGGGACTGCTGACGCTGATTTCAGGGCAGATTGAAAACCATGAGAACTTTGCCTTTCGGATATGAAATCGAGCTAGATTTTTTTCATGGCTACATTATCAGATACCTCACCATAGAGAACCTGAATTGGCAAAAGTGGACCCCTAGAGATTTTTCTAAAAATCACTTATCATAGGCCACAAAGTAGCAATTGTTTTGGTAAAATCTTGCAATTTTATCGAAGATGTCTGGGTCCACCCGTGTTTCGAAACGAGCTTGGTAGGACAGGAATGGCACATAGGAAGTTAGGGTGGATAGGTTAGATGATGTCACTATCAATTATGTCACTTACCCAGGCCATTAATGTACGCTGGACGCCACGACACCGGGGACTGCTGACGCTGATTTCAGGGCAGATTGAAAACCATGAGAACTTTGCCTTTCGGATATGAAATCGAGCTAGATTTTTTTCATGGCTACATTATCAGATACCTCACCATAGAGAACCTGAATTGGCAAAAGTGGACCCCTAGAGATTTTTCTAAAAATCACTTATCATAGGCCACAAAGTAGCAATTGTTTTGGTAAAATCTTGCAATTTTATCGAAGATGTCTGGGTCCACCCGTGTTTCGAAACGAGCTGGGTAGGACAGGAATGGCACATAGGAAGTTAGGGTGGATAGGTTAGATGATGTCACTATCAATTATGTCACTTACCCAGGCCATTAATGTACGCTGGACGCCACGACACCGGGGACTGCTGACGCTGATTTCAGGGCAGATTGAAAACCATGAGAACTTTGCCTTTCGGATATGAAATCGAGCTAGATTTTTTTCATGGCTACATTATCAGATACCTCACCATAGAGAACCTGAATTGGCAAAAGTGGACCCCTAGAGATTTTTCTAAAAATCACTTATCATAGGCCACAAAGTAGCAATTGTTTGGTAAAATCTTGCAATTTTATCGAAGATGTCTGGGTCCACCCGTGTTTCGAAACGAGCTGGGTAGGACAGGAATGGCACATAGGAAGTTAGGGTGGATAGGTTAGATGATGTCACTATCAATTATGTCACTTACCCAGGCCATTAATGTACGCTGGACGCCACGACACCGGGGACTGCTGACGCTGATTTCAGGGCAGATTGAAAAACCATGAGAACTTTGCCTTTCGGATATGAAATCGAGCTAGATTTTTTTCATGGCTACATTATCAGATACCTCACCATAGAGAACCTGAATTGGCAAAAGTGGACCCCTAGAGATTTTTCTAAAAATCACTTATCATAAGCCACAAAGTAGCAATTATTTTGGTAAAATCTTGCAATTTTATCGAAGATGTCTGGGTCCACCCGTGTTTCGAAACGAGCTGGGTAGGACAGGAATGGCACATAGGAAGTTAGGGTGGATAGGTTAGATGATGTCACTATCAATTATGTCACTTACCCAGGCCATTAATGTACGCTGGACGCCACGACACCGGGGACTGCTGACGCTGATTTCAGGGCAGATTGAAAACCATGAGAACTTTGCCTTTCGGATATGAAATCGAGCTAGATTTTTTCATGCCTACATTATCAGATACCTCACCATAGAGAACTGAATTGGCAAAAGTGGACCCCTAGAGATTTTCTAAAAATCACTTATCATAGGCCACAAAGTAGCAATTGTTTTGGTAAAATCTTGCAATTTTATCGAAGATGTCTGGGTCCACCCGTGTTTGAAACGAGCTGGGTAGGACAGGAATGGCACATAGGAAGTTAGGGTGGATAGGTTAGATGATGTCACTATCAATTATGTCACTTACCCAGGCCATTAATGTACGCTGGACGCCACGACACCGGGGACTGCTGACGCTGATTTCAGGGCAGATTGAAAACCATGAGAACTTTGCCTTTCGGATATGAAATCGAGCTAGATTTTTTTCATGGCTACATTATCAGATACCTCACCATAGAGAACCTGAATTGCAAAAGTGGACCCCTAGAGATTTTTCTAAAAATCACTTATCATAGGCCACAAAGTAGCAATTATTTGGTAAAATCTTGCAATTTTATCGAAGATGTCTGGGTCCACCCGTGTTTCGAAACGAGCTGGGTAGGACAGGAATGGCACATAGGAAGTTAGGGTGGATAGGTTAGATGATGTCACTATCAATTATATCACTTACCCAGGCCATTAATGTACGCTGGACGCCACGACACCGGGGACTGCTGACGCTGATTTCAGGGCAGATTGAAAACCATGAGAACTTTGCCTTTCAGATATGAAATCGAGCTAGATTTTTTTCATGGCTACATTATCAGATACCTCACCATAGAGAACCTGAATTGGCAAAAGTGGACCCCTAGAGATTTTTCTAAAAATCACTTATCATAGCCACAAAGTAGCAATTGTTTTGGTAAAATCTTGCAATTTTATCGAAGATGTCTGGGTCCACCCGTGTTTCGAAACGAGCTGGGTAGGACAGGAATGGCACATAGGAAGTTAGGGTGGATAGGTTAGATGATGTCACTATCAATTATGTCACTTACCCAGGCCATTAATGTACGCTGGACGCCACGACACCGGGACTGCTGACGCTGATTTCAGGCAGATTGAAAACCATGAGAACTTTGCCTTTCGGATATGAAATCGAGCTAGATTTTTTTCATGGCTACATTATCAGATACCTCACCATAGAGAACCTGAATTGGCAAAAGTGGACCCCTAGAGATTTTTCTAAAAATCACTTATCATAGGCCACAAAGTAGCAATTGTTTTGGTAAAATCTTGCAATTTTATCGAAGATGTCTGGGTCCCACGTGTGCAAACTCGGACTCCCGATTCATAGTAAGTAAAACAAGGCCTTATTCATGAAATTAGCATTATCCAAAAAGAAGATTCTCTGTTACCATTAAACTTGCGGTATACTGCATGAAGTACTAAATGTAAACAAATTAAAAACTAATTGCACAGTTTGGTTGTACTTTACGAGACGAACGTTTTGATCCTAATTAGTTAACAGTTAAACAATATTATCAAATACAAAACAAAATGCTACAGTTACGCTACAATAAATTCGCGCTACTCAACCCAGCCGAAATGCGGAATGTATCTGCTGTGGAACCGGGGAGGATGCAGCTAGCCAGCCGGACCACCCCCATATAAAAGCTACATTTGCGTACTGCGCTCTTGTGTAGGACACCCACGTTAGCGAGGTAGCAGTAGCACTTTACGCTGTTTGGAGCCGCTTTTACTGATGACGTGCCACTCGTCGTAACGTGTGTGTGCGTGGCATACAAGTAGGAGGAGGCAATGCAGACATGCAGTCATGAATCCGGTTATATAGTACGAAGTAAAGTACGCAGATGTTTGACTGCACGTCATATTGCTTCACCCGGTGCAGACCGTGCTCGGACTGTGTTTATCTTTATCAAGTCAACCCGGGCAGACGGATGTTTTTGATTGAGGAGCTTCTCAATTTGCGATTTTTTTTTGTGTAGAACATTTTCAGAATATGTTGCTGAGTGCTGGACGTTAAGTTTTGCACTTCCCAGCTACTGTACAGTGCAAGCTGCAAGGATTTTAGCTCCTCTTCAAATCAAGAAGCCATAGAGACATCGCAGAAAGCCAGAGCCGGAGCAAAAAAACATCCAAATCGTTGTACTGTCAAAATAGCTCCAGCTTCTCTTCCAACATCCTCGGAAGTGCTCGCTCCTCCTATTCGGTTTTAGTGCGGCTTTGACTCATCGCTGGTGCTAGAGCAAAGTCCGAGTGATACCAAACATGCAGCCTGTTCGCTTAGGCTGATCTGGCTGGCTGAAAGTACTGCTGGCTGGTTTTTATGAGAGAAAAACACTGCTGGCTGGCTGACTGATTGACTAATAATCTCAAGCAAACAGGCTGATATTTATATTTAGGTCCTATCAGAGAAAGCTTTTGACAAAATAGTTTTGGTTTCTAGAGAAATATCACTATGTAGTCCAAATAAAACCTAACACACTTTAGATATAGTATTTTGATCATTCAAGATATAGAAAAAGTGACTTTTTTTTCTAAAACACTCTAAAATAAAGGGCACTAATTGACTCACAACCCACCTCTAATTTTAGAAGCTACGTCCGCATTAACTCGTAGAGCAAACTGGTGGTACGATCGGTCACAAATTTTTGGTGGGACGAACCCAATTCTGTGTTTGGTTTAGGAGGTTAGGTTGAATCCAATTTGTGTTTGGTTGTACAGCTTTCATATGAGTGGGATGAGTCATTCACTGGTAGGGCCACGTGGTAGCCTCTCAACTTCTTCCACCTCATGCTGCTCCTGCTCGCTCGCTCGTCAAGCCACGGCTACTCCTACTAGATGAGGCCGCATGTGCAGTCCCCGCCATAGCTCCCTAAAGCCACGCGCGTTGTCCCCACTGCCGTCCCTGGCCGCGGGCACTGCCCTCGCCGCGGCTCCACGACCGCACCCGCCGCCGCTCGGCCCGGCCACAACCCCCAAGCTCCGGCGCTGCTTCTCGCGTATGGCCCCGTAGCACGGACGAACGCAAGACGTGCGAGTGGGTCGATCTCATCCACTTGTTTCGTGGAACCGGATAAATCCAGATCTAAGCGTAAGACTACCCGCACTTGTCGTACTCTAAATTCATCCTCTAAAAGGAATATTCCGTTCTAGTCAGCAAGATTCTTTCCTCTATACAACATTCTCCCGCACTCATCCATCCTCCATATGTCTACTCTATACCCACGTGGGACCCACACGTCAAATTTTTTTCTTTTTTTCCTCTTCCCTTTTCTTTTTCCCCTCTCTTTCTCCTTTATCCATTGGACCGTGGATGGTGCCGTGCAGCAGGGTCGCGGTTGCGCGTTCCTCGACCCAGCGAAGCGCACCCGCGACGGACCAGCGACCGGCGTGCCTCGTGACGCGACGGCTGAGCCCGCGCGTGGCCGGGGAGCCCACCCGCGGCGGCCGAGCTCGCGCCCGCGCGCGACGGCGGAGAACGCGTGTGGCCGGGGAGCCCGCACACGGCGGGGGTCGCGTGCCCGGATCTCGCTAGTAGGGCCGAGAGGGATAGCAGGAGGAGGACCGAGCGCCGGGGAAGGCTGCCGGAGTGCGCGACGAGCGGGTCCACCGCGCTAGGTGAGCAGCTCCTCTGGCCGCTAGGTGAGCACGAGCACCGCGGCCGCTGGCGCGACTCTGCCGCGCGCGGGTGAGCGCCTCCGGGCGAGCGCGGGTAGCGGCGGTCGCGGTGGCCCTCCACTCGACCGGCTCCCCGCCCCCTCCATGCAGCGAAGCATCCTCGTCACCGTGGCGGCGTGGCTCGAATCGCTGGCGGGCGCGGGCAGCTGCTCCCAGGCGCGGGCAGCGGCTGCTGCTCCCCTCCCGCTGGTCCCTCTCTGCGCGACGGCCCTGGCTCCCCTCCCCTCCAGGCGGCAGAGCAGAGGCGCAGGCCCACGCCACGTCGGTCGGTAGCGGGCTCCCGCTATCCCTCTGTATTTGGCGGACGAGAGCTCCGTCCGGGATTTTACCGAGACATTTAACGTACCCGCTGCAGCACCTCGGAACGGTATACGCTCCTGCAGGGACATATACCGTTCCCCAGTGCGGGTGTCTAATATTCCCCCTATCGGATGAACCCAACCCCCGCCTCCCCAAACCAAAACACTCTTAAACGGGTGCAACCCAACCCAAATCTAGTTGGACCTTCCAATAAAACGCATGCTAAATTTCTAGAAAATTAAAAAAATATTTATGGAAAATAAAAGGATATTAATTTCTCGCCGCTTGACACAACCCACCTCGCCCGCCCCGCCTATCCACCGCCGGCCGCCATCCCTCTTCCCTTTCTTCTCTTCTACCCCCACAGCAACGCAGCACGCTTCCCCACTCCCAGTCTCACTCCACACCGCACAAGACGCCAGACGCTGAGCTCCCCTGCAAGCTCTGAGCCCGAGAAAACCGCGAGAATCCCAAGTGCCCGGCCAACAACTCCAGCCTCCGACCTCCGTGCAGGCAATGCCGTCCAGGATCCCTCCTCCTCGCCATCCGCCGCAGGCGGCGGCGGCGTCGCGCGGGCCAAGCGCACGTCGTCGGCGCCGATCCGGCCGGCTGACTACGCGCACAGCCCCACGCACCACTGCGTCGCGCTGCGGGATGCCGCGGGCTGCAGGCCATCCTCGCAGGCCTCCCGCCGCTCGCGCACCCGTCCCGCGTTCTCACCGCCGCCGACGCCGCCGGGAAGCCCGTCTCGCGTCCTCCGTCGCCGCGGCGCTCGACCGCCGCGACGTCCCGGGCGGGGACACCGCGCTGCACCTCGCGTCCGGCTTCGGCTGTCCTCCCTGGCTTCCGCGCTCGCCGCCGGCGGGCGGACCCCACGCTGCAGAACCGCGCCGGGTGGACCCCGCTCCAGGAAGCCCTCTGCCTCGGGTGCAGGGGAGTTGCCGCCTGCCTCCTCCGCGCGCACCGCCTCGCCGCCTGGGCAAAGCTCCGGCGCGGGCGCCCGCCCTCTCCGCCGCGCTGCGCCGGGTCCAGGATTTCTACCTCGAGGTGGACTTCCACTTCGAGAGCTCCGTCGTGCCGCTGCTCTCGCGCGCCGCGCCCTCCGACACCTACCGCATTTGGAAGCGCGGAACGGACCTTCGCGCGGACACCACGCTCGCCGGCTTCGATGGCCTCCGCATCCGCCGTGCGGACCACTCGTTCCTCTTCTTCGGCGAGGAGACCAGTGCCGGCGCCGCCCTGCCTCCGGGTTCTCTGCTCGTGCTCCACCGCGGCCGGCGCGAGGTGCACGACGCTTTCGCGCGGCCGCGGCCGCGGGCGACGAGGACGCAGCCACCTCCGACGCGGCCGCCTACCGCCGGGGCTCAACATCACCTCCGCGAGGCTCGTGCCGAGGACCACCTGGCTGCGGAAGGAGAAGACGGAGAACGTCGGCGAGTGGAAGGCGCGGGTGTTCGACGTCCACAAACGTCGTCTTCTCCTTCCGCACTCTCAAGCCGCGAGTGCCGGTCGCAAGATTTCACCTTCGAGCTCGCCGGAGACGAGGACGGCGACGAAGACGACGATGAGTTCCTGCCACTGGAGATCCGGGACGACGACGAGGACGGCGATTTTCTTGTCGCTGACATCCCGCCGCCCACAGCGCGGCGCAGCTGCTACGTTCCCGGCCGGCGCAGCGTGGCGGGCCGCTTCGCACTTGGGGACCCGCAGAGGCGAGGAACAGCGTGGACGTGCCGCGGCGGCTGCCGGCGTGCGCGTCGGTCGGCGCGGCGAGGACGGCATCTTCGGCCGGCACCCAGGGACGACGACGACGGTGGAGCCAAGTGGAAGGAGGAGGAGACGGTGAAGACGCTGCGGCCGTCGGTGTGGCTCACGGAGGACTTCCCCCTGAGCGTCGACGAATTCCTGCCGCTGCTGGACATCCTGGCCAGCCGCGTGCGCGCCGTGCGCCGTCTCCGCGAGCTGCTCACCACCAAGTTCCCACCAGGGACCTTCCCGGTGAAGGTAACGCAGCTCTCCTGCTCAATAAGAAATCACAAAACTGCATATATTTCTTCGTTTCCGGATTCAGTGGCTGATCAATTCTGCAATCATTCATCCTTCTTGGTAAACGAATTGTTTCAATTCTTTCTGGTAATGGTGAACCACCAGCTCAAATGATGTTCCAATACTCAACAGAGTGACAGACCATCTCTGATCAGCGCAAAGTAGTCACTCTTAACGCTTGCAGATTTTGTCTGTTGATCAGGTTGTTTTATGGCAACTGATTCTTTACGGCAGCTATAAACCCATTGTTTAGCTATAAACCCATTGTTTAGCTGCCACAGCGACAACAACAAAGAAAGCTGAGTCAGAATTCATCAGCCACTGGCCTGCAACTCGTGGAGAGTGCTATTCGGGCAGATAGTTTCAACGTTTTTCACTATTAGTTTATTGTAGAACAGTACAGGCATTTAGGACAGCGCTGGTACTCACCTGCATAGTGCATACTCATCCTGTTTGCTGGATGGTTTCTGCGGCTGATAAGCCGGCTGGTGCTGTTTGTTGCGAGAGAAAAACATTGTACCATGACTGATA
>CM036189.1:3040262-3052716 GCA_020631735.1 Saccharum officinarum | reverse complement strand
GCCGTTAAGGTACCATGATGGTCGCGGACATCAGACAGAGGAGTGTTAATGTTGATGACTGCTGAGACAGCTCTCCAGACAGAGGACAGATCATCCTCCTACCTATTGGCTCTCCTCGATCCTTCAAATTCTATAAGGCTCAAATAGACAACAAAGCTTGTGGAACTAATTAAGTGTTAGTGATAAACCTCTAAGCCTTGATTATCTAGAACCTCCTTAACAT
This sequence comes from Saccharum officinarum, assembly GCA_020631735.1. NCBI lineage: Eukaryota > Viridiplantae > Streptophyta > Magnoliopsida > Poales > Poaceae > Saccharum > Saccharum officinarum. The sequence goes on along the minus strand of CM036189.1, from coordinate 3,052,493 downwards.
ATAGGTCTCTTTAGCAGGATCTTTCTATCAATATTTTTGTACTTTTTAGATTTTATATTATGCAAAAAATTGAAACTATGATGAATGCATATTTAATTTATTTTTATGCCACCACGGTGAATATACTTATGGGTTTTTCCATAAATTTATTCATATGGGGCTTAGTATTTTCAGAATGCAAATGTATGATATCTTTATTTTCTTTTCTAGTGCCGAAATGAAGTGTAACTAATTATGCAATTTAAGGAAAGTAAATATGCTAAGGAAAATAATGCAATGCTGAGAAGGGAAATATGGATAACTACCAAGTTTACCTCTTGGCGTGGTGTTCAGTGATTTAAGTCCTCCGAACAGGACCTCTTGTTCACTCAAACATCCCAGGGCACCTTGAAAGGTTCGAACGGTGCCACCAGCTGCTCTTCTTCTGGTATTGTCTCCAAAACTGATTTTACCTTTACTTTACATACCTATTTTGTTGGTGGGGTTGACCCTGAGGGAGGGGCTTGTTCTTTCTTCTCCACAATGACTGGTACACTTTCTGTTGGCGCGTCGGCCTCCCCCTTAGGAGAAATCTCCTCTTTGGGATATCAGTCTTCATACCTTGATACTTCTCCTTCATAGTCAGCCCATCCATCCTTAGGGGTCTGATTCTTCTGGTTACGGCGCTTCCTCCTTTATATGTTCTTCTTGGGATTGTCCTCAATTATATAATTGTCATTGAAATAGTGATGTACCTTCTGAGAGGGGAAGTTGAAATGCACTTCTCCTAATCCAATGTAGATGATAGCTTTGGTAGTGTTGAGGAATGGTCTTCCAAGGATGATTGGTGGATCGTACTCGTCTTCTCCCATATCCAGGACTAGGAAGTCAGTGGGGATGAAGTGGTCATTAATCTGTACTGGGACGTCTTTCACTATCCCCTCCACAAACCAAAATGTCTGATCCGCCATCTGTAGCTGTGCATAGGTGGGATACAAAGGCATAGTACCATATAAAAATTCATAAGTTACCTTAGCCATTATATTGACTCCCGATCCGGTGTCACAGATAGCTTTCTAGAAAGAGCATCTATTGATTGTGCATTCAATGGTTGGGGTGCCTGGATCGTCCTTCTTGATCAGATGCGAGGACTTGAGCTAGTGGTCATGCTCCCTATGGACTGCGGTGATCATGCTCACTGTCTCCATCTGTTGTGGCTTCTTATTCTTGCTCTTGCTCTTGTTCTTGTTCCTCCTATTGTTCTTCTTCTTTGGCTCATAAGTGTGTTGTGGATGCGCAGGGAACTATAGCACTCGATTCTTGAAGGAGAAAGTTTCTCTCTTCCCTTTGATGTTGAAGCAGATCTTGGCTGTGTTGGCATAGATGATAGCTCTAGTGGTGTTCATGAATGGTCATCCCAAAATGATGTTGATTTCTTATCACCACCTATCTCTACCACCACGAAGTCTATAGGAACATACGAGCTACCAACTCATACACAGATATTTTCTAGAATTCTTTGGGCGTAGCAGAGTGACTGGTTTGCGAGCTACAAGCACATGGTTGTGTACAATAAAGGATAATCAAACATCTTTTCATAAATTACCTTGGACATGATGTTGACGCTTACACCAAAGTCACAAATAGCTTCATTGAAGTTCACACTTCCAATGGAGATTGGAATGACCGGTCTCCCTGGATCACAAGAGTTGTGGCTTGAGAGATAGTAAGTGATAAGAATGCACCTCCAGCAGCAGCATCCATGGTCTCATGGGTGTTGTTGTTGAGCCCATGAAAAAAGGTCTGCAAGAGTAGCTAATTCTCCATTCCATGATGAGGACATTCTAGGATGTAATCTTGAAAACGCTCCCAAGCTTCTAGGATAGACTCATCATGTTGTTGCTGAAAACATAATATTTTTTCCATGAAGAGCATTTATATTGCCCAAGGGAAAGAACTTTGCTAGAAAATTGGTGGAGCAGAGTGCCCACGTAGTGTTCTTTTCTTTGTTTGCATAAAACCACTACTTCACTCTCCCAAGAGTGAGAATGGGAAGAGCCGAAGTAGTATGGAATCTCTGGGACATCCTTGATAGTGAAAGTGCTGCAGATCTCCAAAAAGTGTTGGAGATGAGCACTAGCATCTTCATGTGCCTTCCCACAAAACTGGCTAGCTTGCACCATGTTGATGAGCCCAGGCTTAAGCTCAAATGACCGATCAATGTTCGTAGCAGGTCCAGTCTGGATGTTGTCCGTAGTTGGAGCTGAGAACTCACGGAGTGACTTGTTCACCATGGCGTCAAACTCTGGTGTTAAGCTTCGGAATACGGTCCGAGTGTCTTCTGGGTCAGACAGATCTTTGAGCTAAGAAGATGATGATGACGACTGAACTCTCTTTAGCTTGGCTCTAGTCCTTCTGATTAATGCTTCTGGATCATCGATGAAATTATCTAAAAGGTCAAACTTGTTCATACATTACCCTGGATATGATATATAAATAGACAAAAGACAAGGGTAAAGCTGTATGAGTAGAGAAAATGATTGTTTCTCGATCACATTAGTGGATGCAAGTGATGGCCCATTATCCTTTGTGAATAGCTTAATCAACCTTCCCGACAACGGTGCCAAAAATGCTTGTTGGCACTTCTTAACACTATCACCAAGAATGAAGGTTTTGACTCCACTCTAGCAACGGCGCCAAGAAATGCCTTAACAACACCTCTAACACCACTTAAGCCAAGTTGTCATCCCCAGCATAGAACCAGAGGTGTGGTTGTAAGGTCCAAATGGCTAGAGGGGGGTGAATAGCCTATTTAAAATCTACAAGCTTCACTAAGCAACCACGTTAGTATAAAAGATGGCTAAGCTAATTCTAGCACTAGCTCAACTACACTATGCAAGCCACCTATACAATTCTAGTGAAGCAAGGCTATGATCTCTAATACACACCAACAAGACTAAGTCACTAAGCTACTTACTCCTATGTGATAAAAGCTACACTAAGATTAGTACAAGAAAGTAAAGAGCAAGTGACTTGATTCTTATACCAACGATGTAGAGAAGTAATGCACTCGAAGAATCAATCACGATGATCAACCACAAGAGAAATCCTCGGCAAAGGGATGACACAAGATTTTTACCGAGGTTCACTTGCTTCCCGGCAAGCTACTCCTCATTGTGGCGATGCACCCACTTGTCGGTTCACGAGCTAATCGACTATCAAGAGTCGAGCCCTCGGCGGGCGCCGCACAACCGCACACAAGATGGGGATCCTCCAAGCCACGAGCTCCACTAGAGTATCCAATTTGTGAACTCCCGCGGGGAAGGATCAAGAACCCCTTACAACACTTGGTGAGGGCTCCAACAATCTTCAATTGTGAGCTCAATCACCTCTGCTGCTCCAAGCCATCTACCGTGTCGGGAAACATGGAAGAGTAACAAGAAATCCGCAGCAACTCGAAGATCAAGTGCCTCTAGAATGTAACTCTCAAGCAATGCACTTGAATCTCACTCAAGATGTGCAACCAAGCAAAGAGATGAGTGGAGGGGTTGTTCTCTAGCTCAAAGGATGTCTCTAGGTCTCAAAATGTGCAAGAGTTACCCTCAAACCCCGGACATCTTCTATTTATAGCGAAGGGGTACGCAGCTAGCCGTTACCGGACGACACAGTTCAAAACGTGCTGACCAGACGCACCGGTCAGGGTGACCGAACGCGTCCGGTCACTATAGGACAAGTGTGAACAGTGCGTGTTAGAAGTTACCGTTGTCGTGACCGGACGCGCTCTAGCGTTTGACCGGACGCGCTGCACCTGGCGTCCGGTCGGAGTCTAGTAAGCTCCCACCGTGACCGGATGCGTCCGATCGCACGTGACCGGACGCGCCACGCGTCCGGTCGGCTCTACGACTAGCTCTGCCCCTCTAGGTGCCTGACCGGACGCTCTGGTCCCGTGATGGACCAGAGGCGCCGGTTGCAAACCCTAGCGTTCGCACGTCTGTCTGCAGTGAGAACTGACCGGACGCGTCCGGTCAAACCGTGACCGCGTCCGGTGCAGCGTTCGGTCACCACAGTGACCGCCGTTTGCCTCCGTTTCTTTTTTGACTTCTGGCGTAGTAGAAAATAGGTGTTTCACTTCCCCAAAAAGCGTTTCACGTGTGTTGCTTATGCCTAATTCAAACCACTTGACACAATGGCATTAGCAACTTGGTGTCATTAATTACCAAAACCAAACTTGGGCTTTTAATCTCCCCTTTTTGGTAATTGATGACAACCATCACAAAGATATGAAATGAAAACAATTTTCAATTTCGATAGTATTAGCTCCCCTTATATATGTGCTTCCATGAGTTTGGTTCAATTGTGCACATATGTATGGATTTGAATTTTGGGAGAGTTACTACTATCGAATTGATGCTAAGGTATATAGAATGGACCTTTGAAGCGTGATACCAATCGGAGTTGCCTTTATATACCATCCTTAGCATCGATGTAGCTAGACACCACTTGTAATACATCACTTGTAAAGATCTCGAACACTAAAGTACCCCGTGAGATCAACATTATAAGCAAAGGTGTCTAGATACCACTTGTAAACACCATACAATCATGAATATGAATTTAAGTTTTGCAATGCAACAATACATCATGTTAATGCACATACAAATGCAACAAATCATTCATGAGCTTGCTCCCCTACTTGTGTGCTCAATTTTAATAGATCCCTTTCCAATGTCATTCTCTCCCCCTTACAATATCTTTCTCCCCCTTTGCAACTTAACTTTTTATCTTTGTGACTTTTTTATCTTTGTGACTTTTCTATTCTTTGTGACTTTTCTCTCCCCCTTTGTCAACAATCACCAAAAAGGTGCCAATTTTAGTGAGAATTAAGTCAATCAATATGAGGGAGTCCAAATTATGGTTTAATCTAGATCACTTGCCTAGAATATGTAATTCGGTTTGATCCAAGGACAAGCTTCTTCACACCTCATAAAGTATAAGGGTTATCTTGACCATGTTGAATTACACATCATGAGCTCATTTTCTAGATTCAACACTAGGTTTGCAAGCCCACAAACATGTCATATGCTACCACTAGATCAATCAAACATAGAAGCAATAGTGGTACCATATATACATCAAAATCATTTGATTTTCATGAATGAGCCTATTTGTCATGCAAATATGTCTATATGTTCTAAACATGTCCTTAGCAAAGTATGAATGGTATGCCAAACAACTTTACCTTGCATTGTTGAAGGGGAGGCATGTCATATAAGAATGTGGGGGTGCACTCATTTCAAGTTGGAGAAGTCAAGTATGTTCAATTCATTCTTCAACTTGTAAAATCTTTTCTCATCAAGTGGCTTTGTGAATATATCGGCTAATTGATCTTCGGTGCCAATGCTTTCAATGCTAATATCACCCTTTTGTTGATGGTCTCTTATGAAGTGATGCCTTATGTCAATGTGCTTCGTTCTTGAATGTTGAACCGGATTTTGAGTCATCTTGATAGCACTTTCATTGTCATAAAACAATGGCACATTCTTGAATTTGATTCCAAAGTCATTCAAGGTGGCTTTCATCCAAAGTAATTGTGCACAACAACTACCGGCACTAATGTATTCGGCCTCGGCGGTAGATAGTGCAACACTATTTTGTTTCTTTGATGACCATGAAACAAGAGACCTTCCAAGCAATTGACAAGTGCCACTTGTGTTCATTCTATCAATCTTGCATCCACCATAGTCGGAGTCCGAATATCCAATCAACTCAAAATTAGACCCCTTTGGAAACCATAATCCAACATCATGAGTGCCCTTAAGATATCTCAATATTCTCTTGGTTGCTTTCAAGTGACTTTCTCTAGGTGAAGCTTGATATCTTGCACACTTGCACACACTAAACATCACATCCGGCCTAGAAGCAGTGACATAGAGCAAACTTCCAATCATAGACCGGTATTGCTTTTGATCTACCATGTTGCCACTAGCATCAACACCCAATTGATCATTTGTGCCCATTGGTGTACTTATTGGCTTAGCATCTTGCAATCCAAACTTCTTGATCATGTCCTTGATGTACTTGCCTTGACTTACAAAAGTGCCATTCTTCATTTGCTTGATTTGAAGTCCAAGGAAGTAACTAAGCTCTCCAATCATAGACATCTCAAACTCTTTTGCCATCATATTTCCAAACTCTTCACAAAAGTCTTGGTTAGTTGATCCAAAGATAATGTCATCCACATAGATTTGCAACACAAACAAGTCATTTCCAAGCTTCTTGGTGAAGAGAGTGGTGTCAACCTTTCCCATCTTGAACCCTTTAGAGAGAAGAAAGTCCCTCAATCTCTCATACCATGCTCTAGGTGCTTGCTTCAAACCATACAATGCCTTCTTTAGCTTGAAAACATGGTCGGGCTTCTTGTCATCTTCAAAACCGGAAGGTTGCTCAACATAAACTTCCTCATTGATGTAGCCATTGAGAAATGCACTTTTGACATCCATTTGATAGAGCTTGATGTTATGTGCACAAGCATATGCTAATAAGATTCTAATTGCCTCCAATCTTGCAACCGGTGCATATGTTTCTCCAAAGTCAAGACCCTCAACTTGTGTGTAACCTTGTGCTACCAATCTTGCTTTGTTTCTCACAACTACACCATCTTGATCTTGCTTGTTTCTAAAGACCCACTTAGTACCAATCACATTGTAGTTCTTTGGCCTCTCAACAAGTTTCCAAACTTGATTTCTAGTGAAGTTATTTAGCTCTTCATGCATGGCATTTACCCAATCGGAATCTTTCAATGCATCTTCTATTTTCTTAGGTTATTCAAGTGACACAAATGAGTAGTGCTCACAAAAAGATGCTAGCCTTGATCTAGTTTGAACACCACTTTGAATTCCACCAATGATTTGATCCAACGGATGATCTCTTGCAATGTTAGTAGGTTGGAGTATTGGGAGTTGGTTACTTCCACTAGCTTGACCTTGATCTTGCACTTCATCATGAGAACCACTAGAGCTTGCTTGATTTGTATCAATTTGCACACTTTGGTTGATCACATGAATATCATCATCATCATCAACTTGCCTTGGCCTAACATCACCAATGTCCATGTTCTTCATTGCATTTGACAATTGATCTCCTCTCACATCATCAAGGTTTTGAACTTCATTTTGAGATCCTTGGGTTTCATCAAACTCAACATCATGAACTTCTTCCAAGGTGCCATTTGTGAGATTCCAAACTCTATATGTTTTGCTTGTGGTAGAATAACCAAGTAAGAACCCTTCATCACATTTCTTTTCAAACTTGCTCAATCTAGTGCCTTTCTTGAGAATATAGCATTTGCAACCAAACACTCTAAAGTATGCAATGTTGGGCTTTCTTCCATTCAATAGCTCATATGGTGTCTTTCCAAGCTTCCCATGGCAATAGAGACGGTTGCTACAATAGCAAGCCGTGTTGATGGCTTCACTCCAAAATGAATGACTCATATTGTATTCACTAAGCATTGATCTAGCCATGTCAATCAAAGTTCTATTCTTTCTTTCAACTACACCATTGGATTGAGGAGTGTAGGTTGGAGAGAATTGATGTCCAATACCAAGATCATCACACAATTCCTCAATTCTTGTGTTCTTGAACTCACTACCATTGTCACTTCTAATCTTCTTGATGGTGATTTCAAACTCATTTTGCACTCTCTTGACAAAAGACTTGAATAGATCATAAACATCACTCTTGTCATAGAGAAAGAACACCCAAGTGTATCTAGTGTAGTCATCAACTATCACAAAACCATACTTGTTCCCACCAATGCTAGTATATGTTGTTGGTCCAAACAAGTCCATGTGCAATAGCTCAAATGCCTTTGATGTGCTCATTTCACTCTTACTAGGATGTGCATTTCCAACTTGTTTGCCGGCTTGACAAGCACTACAAGGTTTATCCTTCTCAAAGGTGACATCCTTCAAGCCTCTAACTAAGTCATGCCTCAAAAGTTTGTTCAATTGTTTCATTCCAACATGACCAAGCCTTCTATGCCACAACCATCCCATACTAGATTTACTAAGCAAGCATGATGTCAATTGTGTCTCACTATCATTGAAGTCAACCAAGTATAGCTACCATGTCTAAATCCTTTGAATATCAAATTTGATCCATCAACACTAATGACTTCAACATCATCACTACCAAATATGCACTTGAAGCCAAGATCACAAAGTTGTGCCACCGACAAAAGATTGAAATCCAAGCTCTCAACTAGCAACACATTAGATATGCTCATGTCATTTGAGATAGCAATTTTACCAAGCCCCTTGACCTTGCCTTTTTTATTGTTGCCAAAAGTGATAGCATCAAAACCACCATTTTGACTTGTATCAATTGATTTGAACATACATGAATCCCCGGTCATATGTTGAGTGCACCCACTATCAAGCACCCAATGCCTTCCTCCGGCTTTGTAATTGACCTACAAGATAAGATCAATTCCTTTTAGGTACCCAAACTTGTTTGGGTCCTCCAAGGTTAGTGACCAAGCTCTTTGGTACCCAAATGCTTTCTTCTTTGAGCCCATCCATGGTGCACCAATGAACTTAGCATGAACACCATTTGTACTCTTGGTAAGTATATAGAAAGAATCAAACTTAATTGAGGATACATTAGCATTGGATTTCTTGTTCATGCAATGTTGCTCTATGTGACCAACTTGCTTGCAACTTTTGCAATAGCTACCATTGTTCTTCACAAAACGAGTCTTGTGAGGAGCAAAAGCGGCCTTGCCTTTCTTGGGGTTATAGCCCAATCCTCTTTATAGAGAGAAGCCCTTTGGCTACCCAAGCACATAAGCAAGCGGTCCTCACCACCATAAGCCTTAGCTAAGGTGTGATTGAGCTCTTTTACCTCCTTCTTGAGATTTTCATTCTCAACTATTAGTGTGGAGTCACAAGTGAAACCGTCACTACTAGATGAGGATGATGTAGATGAGCTACATGAAGGGTTAGTGGGAGCAATAACAATAGGCTTATGAAAAGATTCATCAATTATATCACATGATATGCCTATGTTGCAAGTTTTAGCCTTCTCAACATTAGTTGGCATGTTTTCACATTTTTCAACTAGAGAGGAATGAGCTTCTTCAAGCTTAGTGTGAGACTTTTGAAGCTTCTTATGGTCTACCTTTAGACTCTCATAAGATGCTCTAAGCTCATCAAGTTCTTGCATAAGGTTTTTCTTTTCCTTAAGCAAGCCCTTGCACTCCTTTCTAGATTCTTTAAAATGTTAGTGCAATCTTCTAGCATAGTGATTAGTTCATCTTTAGTGAATTCTTCTTCATCACTATCACTATCACTAGCATTATCATGATCACTCTCATCGTCGATAATACCTTAGCGGCCTTAGCCATGAAGCACGATGGAGTGTCGAAGAGGGAGACCTTCTCTTGGATGGCAATGCTAGCATGTCCCTTCTTCTTGCTCTTGTTGTCATCCTCATCATCACTTGAGGAATCATCACTATACCATGTAGCAACATGAGAGTCATTCTTCTTTTTATGAGAGCTCTCCTTCTTTTCTTGCTTCTTCTTTTGCTTCTTCCTCTCCTTCTTGATAGCATCTTCATCATCACTATCATAAGGACACTTTGCAATGAGATGGTCCTTGCTATGGCATCTAAAACATCTCATGGTATGCTCATTCTTCTTGGATGAGTTCTTCCTCCTTCTTGCACGAAAGCCCTTCTTCTTCATGAATTTCCAAATTGCTTGACAAAAAGAGCCATCTTCTCATCAATGTCATCACTATCACAAGAGCTTGAGTCTTCATCACTTGATGATTCAATCTTGGATTTGCCCTTGGATGTGGTGGCTTTGAATGCCACACTCTTCTTCTTCTCATCATCCTTCTTCTCACTTTTCTTCTTCTTCTTTTTGACCAACTCCTCTTTCTCATCATCTTCTCTATATGAATCATCGGTCATCACTTCTTGGAATACTTGTTGAGGAGTTGAATCCTTCAATGTAGTCCTCACTAGCACGGTGATCAATGTATCAAATCTCTTGGGCAAGCTTCTCAAGAACTTCATAGAGAATTGGTTGTCCTTGACCTCCTCACCAAGTGCCTTGAGCTCATTCACAATGACTTGCAATCTATGAAACATTTCTGGTACACTCTCATCTTCTTGCATCTTGAAGCTAGAAAACTTTTCTTGCAAGATATATGCTTTAGCGGTCTTTGTGCCTTCGGTGCCCTCAAATGTTTCTTCTAGCTTGGCCCAAGCATCATGTGCAACTTCTATGTTCTTCACTTGCTCAAATGTCTTGTCATCTAATGCCTCATGAACAGCACTAATGGCAATGTCATTGCATTGGAGCTTCTTCTCTTCCATTGGTGTAGGTGCTTCCGGATTAACAACCTCAAATTTTGTTTCGGTGACCTTCCACACTTCTCTATTGATTGACTTGAGGTGTGCGGTCATCTTAACCTTCCAATATGCATAATTTGTGCCATCAAAGTGAGGTGCCTTCTTGGTGTTGTTGATGTGCAAGCTTAATTGAGCCATTTCTTTTTCACCGTAGGTTGTTAAGCCTCAAATAAACGGTGCCTCGGCTCCGATACCACTTGTAAGGTCCAAATGGCTAGAGGGGGGTGAATAGCCTATTTAAAATCTACAAGCTTCACTAAGCAACCACGTTAGTATAAAAGATGGCTAAGCTAATTCTAGCACTAGCTCAACTACACTATGCAAGCCACCTATACAATTCTAGTGAAGCAAGGCTATGATCTCTAATACACACCAACAAGACTAAGTCACTAAGCTACTTACTCCTATGTGATAAAAGCTACACTAAGATTAGTACAAGAAAGTAAAGAGCAAGTGACTTGATTCTTATACCAACGATGTAGAGAAGTAATGCACTCGAAGAATCAATCACAATGATCAACCACAAGAGAAATCCTCGGCAAAGGGATGACACAAGATTTTTACCGAGGTTCACTTGCTTCCTGGCAAGCTACTCCTCGTTGTGGCGATGCACCCACTTGTCAGTTCATGAGCTAATCGACTATCAAGAGTCGAGCCCTCGGCGGCGCCACACAACCGCACACAAGATGGGGATCCTCCAAGCCACGAGCTCCACTAGAGTATCCAATTTGCGAACTCCCGCGGGGAAGGATCAAGAACCCCTTACAACACTTGGTGAGGGCTCCAACAATCTTCAATTGTGAGCTCAATCACCTCCACTGCTCCAAGCCATCTACCGTGTCAGGAAACACGGAAGAGTAACAAGAAATCCGCAGCAACTCAAAGATCAAGTGCCTCTAGAATGCAACTCTCAAGCAATGCACTTGAATCTCACTCAATCTCACTCAAGATGTGCAACCAAGCAAAGAGATGAGTGGAGGGGTTGTTCTCTAGCTCAAAGGATGTCTCTAGGTCTCAAAATGTGCAAGAGTTACCCTCAACCCCGGACATCTTCTATTTATAGCGAAGGGGTACGCAGCTAGCCGTTACCGGACGACACAGTTCAAAACGTGCTGACCGGACGCACCGTCAGGGTGACCGGAACGCGTCCGGTCACTACAGGACAAGCGTGAACAGTGTGCGTCAGAAGTTACCGTTGTCGTGACCGGACGCGCTCTAGCGTTTGACTGGACGCGCTGCACCTGGCATCCGGTCGAGTCCAGTAAGCTCCCACCATGACCGAACACGTCCGATCGCACGTGACCGGACCGCGCCGCACGTCCGGTCGGCTCTACGACTAGCTCTGCCCCTCTAGGTGCCTGACCGGACGCTCCGGTCCCGTGATGGACCGGACGCGCCGGTTGCAAACCCTAGCGCTCGCGCGTCTGTTTGCAGTGAGAACTGACCGGACGCGTCCGGTCAAACCGTGACCGCGTCCGGTGCAGCGTCCGGTCACCACAGTGACCGCCGTTCGCCTCTGTTTCTTTTCTGACTTCCGCGCAGTAGAAAATAGGCGTTTCACTTCCCCAAAAAGCGCAAATCCTGCCTCGCAAGCTCGGCGGGAGGGAGAGAGGAACCCAAACCCTCTCTACCGCTTAAACACCACCGCCTTCACAAAATGCTAACACCACCAAGTGTACACCACCATGTGCATGTGTGTTAGCATTTCACAAACATTTTCAAGGCGATATGTTAGCTCTCTACTAGATCCTAATGCATATGCTCAAGACATTGATCTAGTGGACACTTGATTCCCGAGCTAACCGTGATTGCCCTCTTGATAGTCGGCTA
>CM036189.1:2996117-3040162 GCA_020631735.1 Saccharum officinarum | reverse complement strand
AATGTCACTTACCCAGGCCATTAATGTACGCTGGATGACACGACACGGGGACTGCTGACGCCGATTTCAGGAAAGATGAAACCATGAGAACTTTGCCTTTCGGATATGAAATCGAGCTAGATTTTTTTCATGGCTACATTATCAGATACCTCACCATAGAGAACCTGAATTGGCAAAAGTGGACCCCTAGAGATTTTTCTAAAAATCACTTATCATAGGCCACAAAGTAGCAATTGTTTTGGTAAAATCTTGCAATTTTATCGAAGATGTCTGGGTCCACCCATGTTTCGAAATGAGCTGGGTAGGATAGGAATGGCACATAGAAAGTTAGGGTGGATAGGTTAGATGATGTCACTATCAATTATGTCACTTACCAGGCCATTAATGTACGCTGGAATGCCGACACCGGGGGACTGCTGACGCTGATTTCAGGGCAGATTGAAAACATGAGAACTTTGCTTTCGGATTATGAAATGAGCTAGAGATTTTTTTCATAGGCTACATTATCACGATACTCACGATAGATACTCAATTAGCAAAAGTGGGACCCCTCAGAGATTTTTCTAAAAATTCACTTATAATTAGGCCAAGTAGCAATTGTTTTTGGGTAAAATCTTGCAATTTTATCGAAGATGTCGGGTCCACCCATGTTTCGAAATGAGCTGGGTAGGACAGGAATGGACAATAGGAAGTTAGGTGATAGGTTAGATGATGTCCACTATCAATTATGTCACTTACCCAGGCCATTAATGTTGCTGGACTCCACGACACCGGGGACTGCTGACGCTGATTTCAGGGCAGATTGAAAAACATGAGAACTTTGCTTTTTAGATAGGAAATTGAGATAGATTTTTTTCATGCTACATTATCAGATACCTCAACATAGAGAACCTGAATTGAAAAGTGGACCCTAGAGATTTTTCCAAATCACTTATCATAGCCACAAAGTACAATTGTTTTGGTAAAATCTTGCAATTTTATCGAAGATGTCTGGGTCCACCCGTGTTTCGAAACGAGCTGGGTAGGATAGGAATGGCACATAGGAAGTTAGGGTGGATAGGTTAGATGATGTCACTATCAATTACGTCACTTACCCAGGACATTAATGTACGCTGGACGCACGACACGGGGACTGCTGACGCTGATTTTAGGGCAGATTGAAACCATGAGAACTTTGCCTTTCGGATATGAAATCAAGCTAGATTTTTTTCATGGCTACATTATCAGATACCTCACCATAGAGAAGCTGAATTGGCAAAAGTGGACAACTAGAGATTTTTCTAAAATCACTTATCAGAGGCAACAAATTAGCAATTGTTTTGGTAAAATCTTGCAAGTTTATCGAAGATGTCTGGGTCCACCCGTGTTTCGAAACGAGCTGGGTAGGAAGGAATGGCACATAGGAAGTTAGGGTGGATAGGTTAGATGATGTCACTATCAATATGTCACTTACCAGGCATTAATGTACGCTGGATGCCATACACACCGGGACTGCTGACGCTGATTTAAGGCAGATTGAAACCATGAGAACTTTGCCTTTCGGATATGAAATCAAGCTAGATTTTTTTTCATGGCTACATTATCAGATACCTCACATAGAGAACCTGAATTGGCAAAAGTGGACCCTAGAGATTTTCTAAAATCACTTATCATAGGCCACAAAGTAGCAATTGTTTTGGTAATCTTGCAATTTTATCGAAGATGTTGGGTCCACCCGTGTTTCGAAATGAGCTGGGTAGGATAGGAATGGCACTAGGAAGATGTTAGGGTGGATAGGTTAGATGATGGTCACTATCAATTATGTCACTTACCAGGCCATTAATGTACGCTAGATGCCACGACACCGGGGACTGCTGACGCTGATTTCAGGGCAGATTGAAAACCATGAGAACTTTGCTTTTGGATATGAAATCGAGCTAGATTTTTTCAATGGCAACATTATCAGATACCTCACCATACAGAACCTGAATTGGCAAAAGTGGACCCCTAGAGATTTTTCTAAAAATCACTTATCATAGGCCACAAAGTAGCAATTGTTGGTAAAATCTTGCAATTTTTCGAAGATGTTGGGTCCACCGTGTTTCGAACGAGCTGGGTAGGATATGGAATGGCACATAGGAAGTTAGGGTGGATAGGTTTAGATGATGTCACTATCAATTATGTCACTTACCCAGGCATTAATTTACGCTGTATGCACAACACCGGGGACTGCTGACGCTGATTTCAGGGCATTGAAAACCATGAGAACTTTGCCTTTCGATATGAAATCGAGCTAGATTTTTTTCATGGCTACATTATCAGATACCTCACATAGAGAACCTGAATTGGCAAAAGTGACCCTAGAGATTTTTTAAAAATCACTTATCATAGGCCACAAAGTAGCAATTGTTTTGGTAAAATCTTGCAATTTTATCGAAGATGTCTAGGTCCACCCGTGTTTCGAAACGAGCTGGGTAGGATAGGAATGGCACATAGAAAGTTAGGGTGGATAGGTTAGATGATGTCACTATCAATTATGTCACTTACCTAGGCCATTAATGTACGCTAGATGCCACGACACCGGGGACTACTGACGCTGATTTCAGGGCAGATTGAATACCATGAGAACTTTGCCTTTCGGATATGAAATCGAGCTAGATTTTTTTCATGGCTACATTATCAGATACCTCACCATAGAGAATTGAATTGGCAAAAGTGGACCCCTAGAGATTTTTCTAAAAATCACTTACATAGCCACAAAGTAGCAATTGTTTTGGTAAATCTTGCAATTTTCTCAAAGATGTTGGGTCCACCCGTGTTTCGAAACGAACTGGGTAGGACAGGAATGGCACATAGGAAGTTAGGGTGGATAGGTTAGATGATGTCACTATCAATTATGTCACTTACCCAGGCCATTAATGTACGCTGGATGCACGACACGGGGACTGCTGACGCTGATTTCAGGGCAGATTGAAACCATGAGAACTTTGCCTTTCGGATATGAATCGAGCGAGATTTTTTTCATGGCTACATTATCAGATACCTCACATAGAGAACCTGAATTGGCAAAGTGGACCCTAGAGATTTTTTGAAAATCACTTATCATAGGCCCAAAGTAGCAATTGTTTTGGTAAATCTTGCAATTTTATCGAAGATGTCTGGGTCCACCCGTGTTTCGAAATGAGCTGGGTAGGACAGGAATGGCACATAGGAAGTTAGGGTGGATAGGTTAGATGATGTCACTATCAATTATGTCACTTACCTAGGCCATTAATGTACGCTGGACTCCACGACACCGGGGACTGCTGACGCTGATTTCAGGGCAGATTGAAAACCATGAGAACTTTGCCTTTCGGATATGAAATCGAGCTAGATTTTTTTCGTGGCTACATTATCAGATACCTCACCATAGAGAACCTGAATTGGCAAAAGTGGACCCTAGAGATTTTTTCTAAAAATCACTTATCATAGGCCACAAAGTAGCAATTGTTTTAGTAAAATCTTGCAATTTTATCGAAGATGTCTGGGTCCACCCGTGTTTCGAAATGAGCTGGGTAGGACAGGAATGGCACATAGGAAGTTAGGGTGGATAGGTTAGATGATGTCACTATCAATTATGTCACTTACCCAGGCCATTAATGTACGCTAGATGCCACGACACCGGGGACTGCTGACGCTGATTTCATGGCAGATTGAAAACCATGAGAACTTTGCCTTTCGGATATGAAATCGAGCTAGATTTTTTTCATGGCTACATTATCAGATACCTCACCATAGAGAACCTGAATTGGCAAAAGTGGACCCCTAGAGATTTTTTCTAAAAATCACTTACCATAGGCCACAAAGTAGCAATTGTTTTGGTAAAATCTTGCAATTTTATCGAAGATGTCTAGGTCCACCCGTGTTTCGAAACGAGCTGGGTAGGATAGGAATGGCACATAGAAAGTTAGGGTGGATAGGTTAGATGATGTCACTATCAATTATGTCACTTACCCAGGCCATTAATGTACGCTAGATGCCACGACACCGGGGACTGCTGACGCTGATTTCAGGGCAGATTGAAAACCATGAGAACTTTGCCTTTCGGATATGAAATCGAGCTAGATTTTTTTCATGGCTACATTATCAGATACCTCACCATAGAGAACCTGAATTGGCAAAAGTGGACCCCTAGAGATTTTTCTAAAAATCACTTACCATAGGCCACAAAGTAGCAATTGTTTTGGTAAAATCTTGCAATTTTATCGAAGATGTCTGGGTCCTCCGTGTTTCGAAACGAGCTGGGTAGGACAGGAATGGCACATAGGAAGTTAGGGTGGATAGGTTAGATGATGTCACTATCAATTATGTCACTTACCCAGGCCATTAATGTACGCTGGATGCCACGACACCGGGGACTGCTGACGCTGATTTCAGGGCAGATTGAAAACCATGAGAACTTTGCCTTTCGGATATGAAATCGAGCGAGATTTTTTTCATGGCTACATTATCAGATACCTCACCATAGAGAACCTGAATTGGCAAAAGTGGACCCCTAGAGATTTTTTGAAGAATCACTTATCATAGGCCACAAAGTAGCAATTGTTTTGGTAAAATCTTGCAATTTTATCGAAGATGTCTGGGTCCACCCGTGTTTCGAAATGAGCTGGGTAGGACAGGAATGGCACATAGGAAGTTAGGGTGGATAAGTTAGATGATGTCACTATCAATTATGTCACTTACCTAGGCCATTAATGTACGCTGGACTCCACGACACCGGGGACTGCTGACGCTGATTTCAGGGCAGATTGAAAACCATGAGAACTTTGCCTTTCGGATATGAAATCGAGCTAGATTTTTTTCTCGGCTACATTATCAGATACCTCACCATAGAGAACCTAAATTGGCAAAAGTGGACCCCTAGAGATTTTTTTCTAAAAATCACTTATCATAGGCCACAAAGTAGCAATTGTTTTAGTAAAATCTTGCAATTTTATCGAAGATGTCTGGGCCACTCGTGTTTCGAAATGAGCTGGGTAGGACAGGAATGGCACATAGGAAGTTAGGGTGGATATGTTAGATGATGTCACTATCAATTATGTCACTTACCCAGGCCATTAATGTACGCTAGATGCCACGACACTAGGGACTGCTGACGCAGATTTCATGGCAGATTGAAAACCATGAGAACTTTGCCTTTCGGATATGAAATCGAGCTAGATTTTTTTCATGGCTACATTATCAGATACCTCACCATAGAGAACCTGAATTGGCAAAAGTGGACCCCTAGAGATTTTTCTAAAAATCACTTATCATAGGCCACAAAGTAGCAATTGTTTTGGTAAAATCTTACAATTTTATCGAAGATGTCTGGGTCCACCCATGTTTCGAAATGAGCTGGGTAGGATAGGAATGGCACATAGAAAGTTAGGGTGGATAGGTTAGATGATGTCACTATCAATTATGTCACTTACCCAGGCCATTAATGTACGCTGGATGCCACGACACCGGGGACTGCTGACGCTGATTTCAGGGCAGATTGAAAACCATGAGAACTTTGCCTTTCGGATATGAAATCGAGCTAGATTTTTTTCATGGCTACATTATCAGATACCTCACCATAGAGAACCTGAATTGGCAAAAGTGGACCCCTAGAGATTTTTCTAAAAATCACTTATCATAGGCCACAAAGTAGCAATTGTTTTGGTAAAATCTTGCAATTTTATCGAAGATGTCTAGGTCCACCCGTGTTTCGAAACGAGCTGGGTAGGACAGGAATGGCACATAGAAAGTTAGGGTGGATAGGTTAGATGATGTCACTATCAATTATGTCACTTACCCAGGCCATTAATGTACGCTAGATGCCACGACACCAGGGACTGCTGACGCTGATTTCAGGGCAAATTGAAAACCATGAGAACTTTGCCTTTCGGATATGAAATCGAGCTAGATTTTTTTCATGGCTACATTATCAGATACCTCACCATAGAGAACCTGAATTGGCAAAAGTGGACCCCTAGAGATTTTTCTAAAAATCACTTACCATAGGCCACAAAGTAGCAATTGTTTTGGTAAAATCTTGCAATTTTATCGAAGATGTCTGGGTGCACCCGTGTTTCAAAACGAGCTGGGTAGGACAGGAATGGCACATAGGAAGTTAGGGTGGATAGGTTAGATGATGTCACTATCAATTATGTCACTTACCCAGGCCATTAATGTACACTGGATGCCACGACACCGGGGACTGCTGACGCTGATTTCAGGGCAGATTGAAAACCATGAGAACTTTGCCTTTCGAATATGAAATCGACCGAGATTTTTTTCATGGCTACATTATCAGATACCTCACCATAGAGAACCTGAATTAGCAAAAGTGGACCCCTAGAGATTTTTTGAAAAATCACTTATCATAGGCCACAAAGTAGCAATTGTTTTGGTAAAATCTTGCAATTTTGTCGAAGATGTCTGGGTCCACCCGTGTTTCGAAATGAGCTGGGTAGGACAGGAATGGCACATAGGAAGTTAGGGTGGATAAGTTAGATGATGTCACTATCAATTATGTCACTTACCTAGGCCATTAATGTACGCTGGACTCCACGACACCGGGGACTGCTGACGCTGATTTCAGGGCAGATTGAAAACCATGAGAACTTTGCCTTTCGGATATAAATCGAGCTAGATTTTTTTCATGGCTACATTATCAGATACCTCACCATAGAGAACCTGAATTGGCAAAAGTGGACCCCTAGAGATTTTTTTCTAAAAATCACTTATCATAGGCCACAAAGTAGCAATTGTTTTAGTAAAATCTTACAATTTTATCGAAGATGTCTGGGTCCACCCGTGTTTCGAAATGAGTTGGGTAGGATAGGAATGGCACATAGAAAGTTAGGGTGAATAGGTTAGATGATGTCACTATCAATTATGTCACTTACCCAGGCCATTAATGTACGCTGGATGCCACGACACCGGGGACTGCTGACGCTGATTTCAGGGCAGATTGAAAACCATGAGAACTTTGCCTTTCGGATATGAAATCGAGCTAGATTTTTTTCATGGCTACATTATCAGATACCTCACCATAGAGAACCTGAATTGGCAAAAGTGGACCCCTAGAGATTTTTTCTAAAAATCACTTATCATAGGCCACAAAGTAGCAATTGTTTTGGTAAAATCTTGCAATTTTATCGAAGATGTCTAGGTCCACCCGTGTTTCGAAACGAGCTGGGTAGGACAGGAATGGCACATAGAAAGTTAGGGTGGATAGGTTAGATGATGTCACTATCAATTATGTCACTTACCCAGGCCATTAATGTACGCTAGATGCCACGACACCAGGGACTGCTGACGCTGATTTCAGGGCAAATTGAAAACAATGAGAACTTTGCCTTTCGGATATGAAATCGAGCTAGATTTTTTTCATGGCTACATTATCAGATACCTCACCATAGAGAACCTGAATTGGCAAAAGTGGACCCCTAGAGATTTTTCTAAAAATCACTTACCATAGGCCACAAAGTAGCAATTGTTTTGGTAAAATCTTGCAATTTTATCGAAGATGTCTGGGTCCACCCGTGTTTCAAAACGAGCTGGGTAGGACAGGAATGGCACATAGGAAGTTAGGGTGGATAGGTTAGATGATGTCACTATCAATTATGTCACTTACCCAGGCCATTAATGTACACTGGATGCCACGACACCGGGGACTGCTGACGCTGATTTCAGGGCAGATTGAAAACCATGAGAACTTTGCCTTTCGGATATGAAATCGAGCTAGATTTTTTTCATGGCTACATTATCAGATACCTCACCATAGAGAACCTGAATTAGCAAAAGTGGACCCCTAGAGATTTTTTGAAAAATCACTTATCATAGGCCACAAAGTAGCAATTGTTTTGGTAAAATCTTGCAATTTTATCGAAGATGTCTGGGTCCACCCGTGTTTCGAAATGAGCTGGGTAGGACAGGAATGGCACATAGGAAGTTAGGGTGGATAAGTTAGATGATGTCACTATCAATTATGTCACTTACCTAGGCCATTAATGTACGCTGGACTCCACGACACCGGGGACTGCTGACGCTGATTTCAGGGCAGATTGAAAACCATGAGAACTTTGCCTTTCGGATATAAATCGAGCTAGATTTTTTTTCATGGATACATTATCAGATACCTCACCATAGAGAACCTGAATTGGCAAAAGTGGACCCCTAGAGATTTTTCTAAAAATCACTTATCATAGGCCACAAAGTAGCAATTGTTTTGGTAAAATCTTGCAATTTTATCGAAGATGTTTGGGTCCACCCGTGTTTTGAAATGAGCTGGGTAGGACAGGAATGGCACATAGGAAGTTAGGGTGGATAGGTTAGATGATGTCACTATCAATTATGTCACTTACCTAGGCCATTAATGTACGCTGGACTCCACGACACCAGGGACTGCTGATGCTGATTTCAGGGCAGATTGAAAACCATGAGAACTTTGCCTTTCGGATATGAAATCGAGCTAGATTTTTTTCATGGCTAAATTATTAGATACCTCACCATAGAGAACTTGAATTGGAAAAAGTGGACCCCTAGAGATTTTTCTAAAAATCACTTACCATAGGCCACAAAGTAGCAATTATTTTGGTAAAATCTTGCAATTTTATCGAAGATGTCTGGGTCCACCCGTGTTTCGAAACGAGCTGGGTAGGACAGGAATGGCACATAGGAAGTTAGGGTGGATAGGTTAGATGATGTCACTATCAATTATGTCACTTACCCAGGCCATTAATGTATGCTGGATGCCACGACACCGGGGAATGCTGACGCTGATTTCAAGGCAGATTGAAAACCATGAGAACTTTGCCTTTTGGATATGAAATCGAGCTAGATTTTTTTCATGGCTACATTATCAGATACCTCACCATAGAGAACCTGAATTGGCAAAAGTGGACCCCTAGAGATTTTTCTAAAAATCACTTACCATAGGCCACAAAGTAGCAATTATTTTGGAAAAATCTTGCAATTTTATCGAAGATGTCTGGGTCCACCCGTGTTTCGAAACGAGCTGGGTAGGACAGGAATGGCACATAGGAAGTTAGGGTGGATAGGTTAGATGATGTCATGGTCATATTGTTCTTCTGGCCTAAGGTATTAGGCGTAGTTCTCTAGCTGGTTACGGTGCCAAACTCAGACATGCCCCTCCACTGCCATCGCTAGAGTTCCGATCGTGCCCGCTCCTACCGCTGCACACCTTTCCCTCTCATTCCACTAGTTCCCTTACATTTGAGAGATCTACATAGGCTGCAGAGTACTTATCCATCTTATCCCACTAGTTTATTTACTTTTAAGAAATCTCATAGGAGTTGGTCAAGCCCAAACCTATGAAAACATAGCGATGACCAACTCGCACCCACTCAGACATGTCCCATCAGGCCACCATAACCCATCATGTGTAGTTTTTCCTAGTCATCTAAGAGTTACATGTAGAGTACAGAGTACTTTCTCCTCTAATACTACAAGTTTTTTACTAGGGCCAACTTTCAGAGTACTTATCCATCTTATCCCACTAGTTTATTTACTTTTAAGAGACCTCATAGGAGTTGGTCAAGCCCAAACCTATGAAAAGATAGCAACGACCAACTCGCACCCACTCAGACATGTCCCACCAGGCCACCATAACCCATCATGTGTAGTTTTTCCTAGTCATATAAGAGTTACATGTAGAGTACAGAGTACTTTCTACTCTAATACTACTAGTTTTTTTACTAGGGCCAACTTACGTGAATGTTTAACACACGCTGCCTTCTTCTTGTGCTCCTAGCCCTCGGCCTTGTAAGTCTCCGCCTCCTATACCATCTCCTCGATCTCCTCGTTTCTTAGGCGGGTGATGGTGATATTGTTCTTCTGGCCTGAGGTATTAGGCGTAGTTCTCTGGCTGGTTATGGTGCCGAACTCAGACATCTCATAGGAGTTGGTCAAGCCCAAACCTAAGTTAGGCACATCTTGTGCGAGTTGCACAAGACTAAGTAGGTAGTATCCAGCGGCTAAGATGGAGATCAAGTCGTTTGTGATGACATGCGAGCTGCGGTTGAAAACATGAACTTATCTCTATAATACGAATCCGGAGCCCAAGCTCGGCCAAACCAGAAGGTCACGTCGCCTCCATTTCTCAGCCGTCGGATCGCGTGAAGAACGGCCTAGATCGACGGATGGCCCGGTGATTTTGTAGAAAAACCCTCGACCTTCATCTCTTCTGGCGCTGAGGTAGGCGCCTTCTTAGTAAGTAAATATGGTGGCGCTTAGGTATGTGCCTGCTGACTAACTACATAACATGACACTGAGTTAGCCGCCAGCTCTGTAAGAAAATACAACGACGCTTAGGTAGGCGCCAACTTACTTAGTAAATACGTAGGAGCTGAGGTAGGCATCATATCTGTAACGACACCCATAGGGGCTGATGTAGGCGCCAGCATACACCTCATCGTCGAGGTCGGGCGCCGACCCGCTGTCGATGGCCAGATCCAGGTATCCCACTAGTTTACTTACTTGTAGGAGATCTAAATACTCGACAGAGAACTTTCCCGTTTATACCACTAGTTTCCTTACTTTGGAGAGACCTAAGTACTTGACGGAGTACTTTCCCCCCTTTATACCACTAGTTTTCTTACTTGACGGAGTACTTTCCCCCTTTATACCACTAGTTTTCTTACTTTTAAGAGATCTACTCCTCATCAACACCATAGAAGTAGTTGGTCAGGCCCCAATCCTATTGGCTAGATCCATCATCCCTTCCCCAAACCCTAACTCTAAAGCCAGATTCATCGTGTGCCTAAGTCATCTAGGAGTTACAAAGATGGTCATCGAGTGCTCCGAGATGATGCAGCCTCTTAAGAGATCTACTGTTCAACACCATAGAAGTCCAATCCTCGCCTCAGTCAACTCGAGCAAATGCTCTGCCCAGCTCGGGCCTCCCAGACCGCAAGTGCGACCGCGTCCGCCGCCTGCGTGGTGGAGTGGCCCTGTGTGGGTGGACCGCGCGGGTGTGCTTGAGCTGCGTCCGCAAACACTCAGCCTCATCCTAGGGCAAAATGTGGTAATCAGTTTAATACCTTATGCATTGGAATAAGAAGGAACATTTAAGTGGAGGACAACTAGATAGAGTGCAAATGAAGCAGCTAAGAAATAAGATGTGACAAGTTAAAAGGCATTAAAAATCAACATACTCTATGATCATGGAATTGTTAGAATGATCATCCAAGTAGAAAGACACAGAAGAGTTACAAAATGTGATAATTATTTTGTGTTGAAACAGATGGGGAAAATGCACTTATGTTTCTGGTGCGTTGAATACTGTGTGGCATGGGCTTCTATAATTGGAAACCACAGCTTACGACAATTCCCATTGGCAAGTTAGACTAAGTTAGGCACATCGCATAAGATGTGCCTGCGATCTTAGACATCTTAGGTTTTCAACCGCAACTCAGCACCCACTCAGACATGTCCCACCAGGCCACCATAACTCAGGCCTCTCGTTTCCTCTCATTTTCCTCTGTCTGCCACACGCAAAGAGTGCAGGTAGCTCTGCGCTCCCCTCTCCCCGTAGTCTAGCGAGGCCCTCTGCTCAGCCATGCTGCTAATTCCAATGCAGGTCAAATTGATACTCTCTCCTACCCTCTGGCCACCGGATTAATTTCAATGGCGAGGGAAATGCCCATTGAACGGCGACGCAGTGCCCGGCTTCGGTTTGCTGCTGCCGCTGTTCGTGCTCCTGGACAGGTATGTTTTCTTCGCCGGATCTGCTCCTGGATAGTAGATTTGCTGCTGCCGCTGGGCGGGTAGATTTGCATTGCATTGGGTCGGGGTGTACGTCCCGCCGCCGTTGCTGACGCCGGTGGTGTCGAGTGTTTGCTTGAGGTCGGCGTGCGGGGATGGGGTGGCGAACCAGTCCCCGATGAGGAGGGTGAAGTCGCCCGCCGGCGGCGGGTAGGGCACGGGGATGGCGGGGCGCTGGTAGACGTTGAGCGCGCCGAACCCCCCGCGGCATCAGAAAAAAATTAGGAAAGGCTAGGATCAGTTTATAATACAACTATACATGACACTGACATCTTGTGTTCTTTCAATAAAACTCCATATGGGCAACACCTCCTGTCCTTCAAAAAAATCATATAACAATGCTGATTTTGCTACCTCAATCTGAATTGCTGCATCCTCAATTTTACAAACCATTGTATAAGCCATAAAATATGTGGATCCAAATCACTTTTGTTGGATGTTCCCTTTTAGATTGATAACGAGTCCTCTTGCTCGTCTCCGGCCGACGGGACGCCCAGATCTCTGGCCGACGATACGCGCACATCTCTGGACAAGGAATCGCCCTGTTCTCACTCTTCAACCTGTCGCAGATCTTCTTCCATCTTGTGTCGCTTGGGTACGTCTCGGTCTTCACCCGGTTGTATCATGTGCTAAGAATTGGCAATATCAACGTTGATTTGCTTCTGAAATTTTAAAACACTGATGACCTCACTTATAATGGTGACAGTCTTACTACTTGATGTTGTGCACTAGTAGTCTGGTAGCACCACTTATTGTTGTATCATGTGCTAAGAATTGGCAATATCAACGTTGATTTGCTTCTGAAATTTTAAAACACTGATGACCTCACTTATAATGGTGACAGATTCTGGACAGCAGCCCCATCCCAGGAACATGGATGATTCTAAGGATGTCAAACTCCTTAGGATTCTTGGATATACGAGGGTACATCAAAAACAAATAAACTCTAGATGGTATCAAGAAGATGCGGTGCTGGAACGTATATCGAAGTCTTCGACTCTAAATTCGATTTTCCCAGGCATTGATATGGCAATGCTAAAACAACGGATTCTGAAATTTGAGAAGATGGTCATAGATTACTATGTAAGTAAGGAGTGAAATCCATATCATAGTCCAAAACTTATTTTAATCCTAGGGCCCTTCCCTACTGACCTTTTTTTTCAGGAGGGTAAACAAACAACTATGCCCAATCAGGATCTTATGCTTCATGTGTTCAGCAATATCATGTATGAATCTGAGCAGATCCCCGAGACTCAACTAAATTCTAGGAAAAGAGCTACCCTTGTTTCGGAAGAACTGGAAGCACCTTCCACTAAAAGAGCACGTTCAGAGAGTGTTAATATGGCTATGTATCTGAGCAATCCAGACGCCGCATCAAAGCTTTTAAAAGGTGGCCTTGGTATGGACGATTGTACTACAAGAGCTGAGTACTTACTTCATGACTCTCACATGCTATATCCTGCTATCACTCTTTTGAGGCAAGATATAGAAATTCGTCAGTCATTCATGACTTTTGAAGACAGTCATGCACGTGGTTATATTGAGTATGAGCTGAAGCAACATGGTATGCTGTGAACTGGTGAGTGGAGTGTTAGGGATGACTCACTAGCACACACTATAAGACTGCCCTGCGACTTTCATTATGCTGTTTTGGTTGTGCAGCCGTGATATGAACATTTTGTTTCCCCTTGATATGATCATTTTCTCATCTTGACCATTTTCTCATCTTTGTAGGAAAGAGGGGGAGCTCAAAGAGGGGTGGAGACGTCTGAGCACTCTTGGGAAGTACCTGATCAGTGAGGGTGACATGCAGTGGGGCAATGATCAGTGCCCAAAACTTAATGTAGTATTCTTAGTTTGCTGAAGTAGAAGTCTAATGAACCAGTACTTTGTAGTTTGTAGTACTCATGTTGCATGCTTGTCCTGTCATGAACAATTAAACTTGGTCTGTAATAATTTTGCTTGTCCTGTGGTGACAAGTTGTTGAACTTGGTCTGGATTTCTGAATGTTGAACTAGAAGCCGCGCCTCGCTTGCTTGCTGTTAGTGGATGAATCATGCTAGTTTGAACTAATATACCTTTGTTTTATATGTCAATGATATTACCTTTTAAGGTCAAATTTACCGACCACAATACCTACTCATTACAATTTTATATCTGTGTTAGTAGCTAATATAGAGGGCATAGTAGGCACATGTCCAGGATTTCTTCTATCCTTGGTGAGTTTGGTTTGAGTTGTAGTGGGTGACTTTAAGTTCTGCATTTTGTTTTTGGGAGGTAGGGTGCCAGGTGATGGTTTTGTGAAAAGCGGGGTGCCCGATTTGCATGTCAAATGTATTCACAAAGTAGGAGCTTACATTCGTGTAAGTGGAATTAAGTATTACTTGAACCTCTGCAATGTTTGTTTTTACATTGATGTCACACTTTTTTAGTGTTTCTAGCGTGAATATGTCAAAATCTTAGTTCTTGATGCATACCTTCCTCCCCTATTAGCTGAGGAAGGTTAAGGTAGGGAAGGCCCAACATCCGTCAAGAAAAAACTCACGGACAGATGATAAAACTCTACCAGGTTAATTATAAAACAAAGTGTTTCAACATATTCTAAAGACCATAAGTTCAGGTGGGGAGCGACTGGATTTCTAGTGTCTGCTCTAGACTACATACATGATTTGATCTCACATGCCACCACACTAGGTTCCTTAACAAACTCAGTGAGTAGTAAAATATACATCTTGTGGTTTAATTTTTTGATTGATTATAGACCTAGATACCCATGGCCATCCAATGGATCTGTGCAAGCCTGTGCGCGCAGAGGCACAGGAGCAAAAACACGCCATTGGGGTGGCACTATTTCCACCCCTGCGCCGGACGTCACCGCCTCTTCTCCGGCAGTTTGCCCACCAGATGCGGCTGGATAACAAGGTTCTCAAGGAGGGGATGCCGTGGAGGTGCCCGGTGGCGTGGGGCAAGCCCAGGAGGGAGGATGTCAACGTAGTGAAGCAGCTCACAACATCGCCGCCTCGCGCTCTCCTCTCCTTGTCGCGTCGCATCGGATCCCGCACGGTGCCCGCCCACCCCGTCCTTGGCGGCCGCCTCCTTCCTTCTATCTCAGGTGGGGAGCGACTAGATTTCTAGTGTCTGCTCTATACTACATACATGATTTGATCTCACATGCCACCACATTAGGTTCCTACTGGCGGTAAAGGTACTGGCACTGGCATAGGTACTCCCACTAGTGGTCGTACCCCCACCACATGCTTGTTAACTTGATATCTGAGTTTGTCAATGTCCAGGAGGAATCGTTTCCTACTGCGATAGGTATCGAAAGCCCAAAACACATTCCGAGCTATTTTATCCTGCAATACAGTTACACACTTATACATGGAATCCATGTGTTCGGCACTCAGGGGCTGACCTGGAATTTTTGACCCATTCTGTGTCACATACAAATACTGTGTCATAAAATCAGCTGCCATATTTCTTGATGCCTGTACTGCCTCAGCTGTGACTGTGGAGCTCACACTTGAAAATCCACGGCCTCCAAAACGTGTGCTGTAATTGCAGTTGAGGAACATTAGTGCTGAATTCATGGTAGGTTGAGTGCGCATGAAAGACAGAGAGTGTTGATATGGTTATGTATCTGAGCCATCCAGACGCCGCATCAAAGCTTTTAAGCAGTGGCTTTAGTATGGAAGATTGTACTTCAAGAGCTCAGCGATTATTTAAAGATGACCATCACATGCTATATTCTGCTCTCACTCTTTTGAGGCAAAATATAGAAATTCGTCAGTCATTCATGACTTTAGAAGAAAGTTATGCACGTGGTTATATTGAGTATGAGCTGAAGGATTCTGGTATGCTGTGAACTGGTGAAACATTGCTGGTCCTGTGGTTCTAGTGAAACATTGCTGGTCCTATGTCTGTTGATGAAACATTGTTGGTCCTGTCTCATCTTTGTAGGCACCTGTAGTGTTGGAGTATCACCTGCAGTGTTGGAGGGTCATCTTTGTAGGCACCTGCAGTGTTGGAGGGCAATGGAGAACTGTCAGTGTGTGAACCTTTTTTAATCTTTTTAAGGACTTGATGAATTGAAGGGCTTTATGAGTTGTTGTTTGAAGCCTAATGAACTTGTAGTACTTTGTAGTGTCTAATGAACTTGTACTATGGATTGTCGTTTCTATGCACGGTGGATTGTCGTTTTCCATGTTGGAACCTTGTTTGTTTTTTGGCAAGATGCTGGTTAATCTTTTTTGGGTGTTGTTAGTTATCAGTTTGTTTCATGATAAAACACATCCACGCTTCTCAAAAACAAAGTTGAAACTTTGAAAGACTTTACAATGTCAACTAAAACCATATAGCTAAATGCGACGGAAGAAGCATGAAGATGGGAGAGGAAGGGGAAGAGAGCCCCCTACCTCCAAGATGCAGAAAAAAGGAGGAGAATGAGCACCTGTCGGCGGGTGATGACGGTTTTCCACCGCCGCCGGGGGTCGACAGTGCTGGAACAAACGACTGAGCAATGGGAGGAGGCTGATGAGCAAGCTAGCGCCACTGCCGCCGCAGCCTCCCGGCTGCCGACCGTCTTTCTTGGTGCCATCGAATGCTAAACTAGTGCTCCCTAGTAAATCAGACGCACCTGCAAGCGGCAGCGCAGGCGGCGCGAGGCAGGCGGAGGCGCAGGCGGCGCGGATTCGGTGGCTGAGGCAGGCGGAGGAAAAGGAGAGGAAATGAGAGGCCTGGGAGGTCACGGGTGGTTGGGAAGGGGAGAGGGATTTACTCGTCCTGCCCCCTGCTCGCTAGACCCTGGGCCTATAGCTCGATCGGGCGGCGTCCGCAGCCTTTGCTTCCCCTAAAAAAACTATAATTTTATTTTTATATATTTTATTATTTTTATGCAATCATAATTTAATTTAAAAATCTATAGTTTTTTTATAAAACTAGTTAATATGCATGTGCAACTCACACTGCGTATAGACTTTCATTATGCTGTTTTGGTTGTGCAGCCGTGATATGAACATTTTGTTTCCCTTGATATGATCATTTTCTTATCTTGACCATTTTCTCATCTTTGTAGGAAAGAGGGGGAGCTCAAAGAGGGGTGGAGACGTCTGAGCACTCTTGGGAAGTACCTGATCAGTGAGGGTGACCTGCAGTGGGGCAATGATCAGTGCCCAAAACTTAATGTAGTATTCTTAGTTTGCTGAAGTAGAAGTCTAATGAACCAGTACTTTGTAGTTTGTAGTACTCATGTTGCATGCTTGTCCTGTCGTGAACAATTAAACTTGGTCTGTAATAATTTTGCTTGTCCTGTGGTGACAAGTTGTTGAACTTGGTCTGGATTTCTGAATGTTGAACTAGAAGCCGCGCCTTGCTTGCTTGCTGTTAGTGGATGAATCATGCTAGTTTGAACTAATATACCTTTGTTTTATATGTCAATGATATTACCTTTTAAGGTCAAATTTACCGACCACAATACCTACTCATTACAATTTTATATCTGTGTTAGTAGCTAATATACAGGGCATAGTAGGCACATGTCCAGGATTTCTTCTGTCCTTGGTGAGTTTGGTCTGAGTTGTAGTGGGTGACTTTAAGTTCTACATTTTGTTTTTGGGAGGTAGGGTGCCAGGTGATGGTTTTGTGAAAAGCGGGGTGCCCGATTTGCATGTCAAATGTATTCACAAAGTAGGAGCTTACATTCGTGTAAGTGGAATTAAGTATTACTTGAACCTCTGCAATGTTTGTTTTTACATTGATGTCACACTGTTTTAGTGTTTGTAGCGTGAATATGTCAAAATCTTAGTTCTTGATGCATACCTTCCTCCCCTATTAGCTGAGGAAGGTTAAGGTTGGGAAGGCCCAACATCCGTCAAGAAAAAACTTACGGACTGATGATAAAGCTCTACCAGGTTAATTATAAAACAAAGTGTTTCAACATATTCTAAAGACCATAAGTTCAGGTGGGGAGCGACTGGAGAACTCAGACATGCCCCTCCACTGCCATCGCTAGAGTTCCGGTCGTGCCCGCTCCTGCCACTGCACACCTTTCCCTCTCATTCCACTAGTTCCCTTACATTTGAGAGATCTACATAGGCTGCAGAGTACTTATCCATCTTATCCCACTAGTTTATTTACTTTTAAGAGATCTCATAGGAGTTGGTCAAGCCCAAACCTATGAAAACATAGCGACAACCAACTCGCACCCACTCAGACATGTCCCACCAGGCCACCATAACCCATCATGTGTAGTTTTTCCTAGTCACATAAGAGTTACATGTAGAGTACATAGTACTTTCTCCTCTAATACTACTAGTTTTTTTACTAGGGCCAACTTACGTCAATGTTTAACACACGCTGCCTTCTTCTTGTGCTCCTAGCTCTCGGCCTTGTAAGTCTCTGCCTCCTATACCATCTCCTCGATCTTTTCTCGAGTGAGTTCTTCATGTCCACCTTCTTGTGCTCCTCATTCTCGGCCATGTACTTCCTTGCCTTGCGGTTGCTTTGGCCGTTGGTGACGATCTCAACATGGTCATGCTGCCACACCGACGTAGTTCTCTGTTCACACTCCAGTTTCTTCTCCACTGAGGAAATAGATGAATACCACATAAGCACAACAGGAGCCAAAATAACCACTGATTCTAGCATCAGTGTTCTCAACTAGTACTGTGACAAGCTCCCGAAGGCCACGTATGGTGACAACAGTTCCTTTTTGTCCTTTTACATGGCTACACAAATTATATACATCCAGAAATTCTGCCATACCATGTTTTAGTTCACCCATTATGGTGATGGTTATGAGTGTACTGCGCATTAGAGGGACATGCACATTCAAGTTGGAAATTAGATCATTGGTGATGCAAATGTGGTTCCCGTCTTCGGTAAGACCTGGTTCTTTGGCTCCACCGTCAATAACTTGGTCACTATGAGTAGGACCTATCCACCTACTACGACAACCTACTCGATAAGTTCGAGCACTCTGGCTTCCCTTCAACTAGTGGTATGAAGGGGAAAAGTACTCCGTCGAGTACTTAGGTCCCTAAACCCTTAGAGGTTGCATCAACTCGGAGCACTCGATGACCATCTTTGTAACTCCTAGATGACTTAGGCACACGATGAATCTGGCTCTAGAGTTAGGGTTTGGGGGAGGGATGATGGATCTAGCCAATAGGATTGGGCCTGACCGACTACTTATATGGTGTATAGAAACGACAATCCACAGTACAAGTTCATTAGACACTACAAAGTACTACAAGTTCATTAGGCTTCAAACAACAACTCATAAGCCCTTCAATTCATCAAGTCCTTAAAAAGATTAAAAAAGGTTCACACACTGACAGTTCTCCATTGCCCTCCAACACTGCAGGTGCCTACAAAGATGACCCTCCAACACTGCAGGTGATACTCCAACACTACAGGTGCCTACAAAGATGAGACAGGACCAACAATGTTTCATCAACAGACATAGGACCAGCAATGTTTCACTAGAACCACAGGACCAGCAATGTTTCACCAGTTCACAGCATACCAGAATCCTTCAGCTCATACTCAATATAACCACGTGCATAACTTTCTTCTAAAGTCATGAATGACTGACGAATTTCTATATTTTGCCTCAAAAGAGTGAGAGCAGAATATAGCATGTGATGGTCATCTTTAAATAATCGCTGAGCTCTTGAAGTACAATCTTCCATACTAAAGCCACTGCTTAAAAGCTTTGATGCGGCGTCTGGATGGCTCAGATACATAACCATATCAACACTCTCTGTCTTTCATGCGCACTCAACCTACCATGAATTCAGCACTAATGTTCCTCAACTGCAATTACAGCACACGTTTTGGAGGCCGTGGATTTTCAAGTGTGAGCTCCACAGTCACAGCTGAGGCAGTACAGGCATCAAGAAATATGGCAGCTGATTTTATGACACAGTATTTGTATGTGACACAGAATGGGTCAAAAATTCCAGGTCAGCCCCTGAGTGCCGAACACATGGATTCCATGTATAAGTGTGTAATTGTACTGTAGGATAAAATAGCTCGGAATGTGTTTTGGGCTTTCGATACCTATCGCAGTAGGAAACGATTCCTCCTGGACATTTACAAACTCAGATATCAAGTTAACAAGCATGTGGTGGGGGTACGACCACCAGTGGGAGTACCTATACCAGTGCCAGTACCTTTACCGCCAGTAGGAACCTAATGTGGTGGCATGTGAGATCAAATCATGTATGTAGTCTAGAGCAGACACTAGAAATCTAGTCGCTCCCCACCTGAGATAGAAGGAAGGAGGCGGCCGCCAGGGACGGGGTGGGCGGGCACCGTGCGGGATCCGATGCGACACGACAAGGAGAGGAGAGCGCGAGGCGGCGATGTTGTGAGCTGCTTCACTACGTTGACATCCTCCCTCCTGGGCTTGCCCCACGCCACCGGGCACCTCCACGGCATCCCCTCCTTGAGAACCTTGTTATCCAGCCGCATCTGGTGGGCAAACTGCCGGAGAAGAGGCGGTGACGTCCGGCGCAGGGGTGGAAATAGTGCCACCCTAATGGCGTGTTTTTGCTCCTGTGCCTCTGCGCGCACAGGCTTGCACAGATCCATTGGATGGCCATGGGTATCTAGGTCTATAATCAATCAAAAAATTAAACCACAAGATGTATATTTTACTACTCACTGAGTTTGTTAAGGAACCTAGTGTGGTGGCATGTGAGATCAAATCATGTATGTAGTCTAGAGCAGACACTAGAAATCCAGTCGCTCCCCACCTGAACTTATGGTCTTTAGAATATGTTGAAACACTTTGTTTTATAATTAACCTGGTAGAGTTTTATCATCTGTCCGTAAGTTTTTTCTTGATGGATGTTGGGCCTTCCCTACCTTAACCTTCCTCAGCTAATAGGGGAGGAAGGTATGCATCAAGAACTAAGATTTTGACATATTCACGCTAGAAACACTAAAACAGTGTGACATCAATGTAAAAACAAACATTGCAGAGGTTCAAGTAATACTTAATTCCACTTACATGAATGTAAGCTCCTACTTTGTGAATACATTTGACATGCAAATCGGGCACCCCGCTTTTCACAAAACCATCACCTGGCACCCTACCTCCCAAAAACAAAATGCAGAACTTAAAGTCACCCACTACAACTTAGACCAAACTCACCAAGGACAGAAGAAATCCTGGACATGTGCCTACTATGCCCTCTATATTAGCTACTAACACAGATATAAAATTGTAATGAGTAGGTATTGTGGTCGGTAAATTTGACCTTAAAAGGTAATATCATTGACATATAAAACAAAGGTATATTAGTTCAAACTAGCATGATTCATCCACTAACAGCAAGCAAGTGAGGCGTGGCTTCTAGTTCAACATTCAGAAATCCAGACCAAGTTCAACAACTTGTCACCACAGGACAAGCAAAATTATTACAGACCAAGTTTAATTGTTCACGACAGGACAAGCATGCAACATGAGTACTACAAACTACAAAGTACTGGTTCATTAGACTTCTACTTCAGCAAACTAAGAATACTACATTAAGTTTTGGGCACTGATCATTGCCCCACTGCAGGTCACCCTCACTGATCAGGTACTTCCCAAGAGTGCTCAGATGTCTCCACCCCTCTTTGAGCTCCCCCTCTTTCCTACAAAGATGAGAAAATGGTCAAGATGAGAAAATGATCATATCAAGGGGAAACAAAATGTTCATATCACGGCTGCACAACCAAAACAGCATAATGAAAGTCGTAGGGCAGTCTTATAGTGTGTGCTGGTGAGTCATCCCTAACACTCCACTCACCAGTTCACAGCATACCATGTTGCTTCAGCTCATACTCAATATAACCACGTGCATGACTGTCTTCAAAAGTCATGAATGACTGACGAATTTCTATATCTTGCCTCAAAAGAGTGATAGCAGGATATAGCATGTGAGAGTCATGAAGTAAGTACTCAGCTCTTGTAGTACAATCGTCCATACCAAGGCCACCTTTTAAAAGCTTTGATGCGGCGTCTGGATTGCTCAGATACATAGCCATATTAACACTCTCTGAACGTGCTCTTTTAGTGGAAGGTGCTTCCAGTTCTTCCGAAACAAGGGTAGCTCTTTTCCCAGAATTTAGTTGAGTCTCGGGGATCTGCTCAGATTCATACATGATATTGCTGAACACATGAAGCATAAGATCCTGATTGGGCATAGTTGTTTGTTTACCCTCCTGAAAAAAAAGGTCAGTAGGGAAGGGCCCTAGGATTAAAATAAGTTTCGGACTATGATATGGATTTCACTCCTTACTTACATAGTAATCTATGACCATCTTCTCAAATTTCAGAATCCGTTGTTTTAGCATTGCCATATCAATGCCTGGGAAAATCGAATTTAGAGTCGAAGACTTCGATATACGTTCCAGCACCGCATCTTCTTGATACCATCTAGAGTTTATTTGTTTTTGATGTACCCTCGTATATCCAAGAATCCTAAGGAGTTTGACATCCTTAGAATCATCCATGTTCCTGGGATGGGGCTGCTGTCCAGAATCTGTCACCATTATAAGTGAGGTCATCAGTGTTTTAAAAGTTCAGAAGCAAATCAACATTGATATTGCCAATTCTTAGCACATGATACAACAATAAGTGGTGCTACCAGACTACTAGTGCACAACATCAAGTAGTAAGACTGTCACCATTATAAGTGAGGTCATCAGTGTTTTAAAATTTCAGAAGCAAATCAACGTTGATATTGCCAATTCTTAGCACATGATACAACCGGGTGAAGACCGAGACGTACCCAAGCGACACAGGATGGAAGAAGATCTGCGACAGGTTGAAGAGTGAGAACAGGGCGATTCCTTGTCCAGAGATGTGCGCGTATCGTCGGCCGGAGATCTGGGCGTCCCGTCGGCCGGAGACGAGCAAGAGGACTCGTTATCAATCTAAAAGGGAACATCCAACAAAAGTGATTTGGATCCACATATTTTATGGCTTATACAATGGTTTGTAAAATTGAGGATGCAGCAATTCAGATTGAGGTAGCAAAATCAGCATTGTTATATGATTTTTTTGGAGGACAGGAGGTGTTGCCCATATGGAGTTTTATTAAAAGAACACAAGATGTCAGTGTCATGTATAGTTGTATTATAAACTGATCCTAGCCTTTCCTAATTTTTTTCTGATGCCGCGGGGGGTTCGGCGCGCTCAACGTCTACCAGCGCCCCGCCATCCCCGTGCCCTACCCGCCGCCGGCGGGCGACTTCACCCTCCTCGTCGGGGACTGGTTCGCCACCCCATCCCCGCACGCCGACCTCAAGCAAACACTCGACACCACCGGCGTCAGCAACGGCGGCGGGACGTACACCCCGACCCAATGCAATGCAAATCTACCCGCCCAGCGGCAGCAGCAAATCTACTATCCAGGAGCAGATCCGGAGAAGAAAACATACCTGTCTAGGAGCACGAACAGCGGCAGCAGCAAACCGAAGCCGGGCACTGCGTCGCCGTTCAATGGGCATTTCCCTCGCCATTGAAATTAATCCGATGGCCAGAGGGTAGGATAGAGTATCGATTTGACCTGCATTGGAATCAGCAGCATGGCTGAGCAGAGGGCCTCGCCGGACTACGGGGAGAGGGGAGCGCAGAGCTACCTGCACTCTTTGCGTGTGGCAGACAGAGGAAAATGAGAGGAAACGAGAGGCCTGAGTTATGGTGGCCTGGTGGGACATGTCTGAGTGGGTGCTGAGTTGCGGTTGAAAACCTAAGATGTCTAAGATCGCAGGCACATCTTATGCGATGTGCCTAACTTAGTCTAACTTGCCAATGGGAATTGTCGTAAGCTGTGGTTTCCAATTATAGAAGCCCATGCCACATAGTATTCAACGCACCAGAAACATAAGTGCATTTTCCCCATCTGTTTCAACACAAAATAATTATCACATTTTGTAACTCTTCTGTGTCTTTCTACTTGGATGATCATTCTAACAATTCCATGATCATAGAGTATGTTGATTTTTAATGCCTTTTAACTTGTCACATCTTATTTCTTAGCTGCTTCATTTGCACTCTATCTAGTTGTCCTCCACTTAAATGTTCCTTCTTATTCCAATGCATAAGGTATTAAACTGATTACCACATTTTGCCCTA
Source organism: Saccharum officinarum (assembly GCA_020631735.1). Lineage (NCBI taxonomy): Eukaryota > Viridiplantae > Streptophyta > Magnoliopsida > Poales > Poaceae > Saccharum > Saccharum officinarum. The sequence goes on along the minus strand of CM036189.1, from coordinate 3,016,254 downwards.
GGATGAGGCTGAGTGTTTGCGGACGCAGCTCAAGCACACCCGCGCGGTCCACCCACATAGGGCCACTCCACCACGCAGGCGGCGGACGCGGTCGCACATGCGGTGTGGGAGGCCCGAGCTGGGCAGAGCATTTGCTCGAGTTGACTGAGGCGAGGATTGGACTTCTATGGTGTTGAACAGTAGATCTCTTAAGAGGCTGCATCATCTCGGAGCACTCGATGACCATCTTTGTAACTCCTAGATGACTTAGGCACACGATGAATCTGGCTTTAGAGTTAGGGTTTGGGGAAGGGATGATGGATCTAGCCAATAGGATTGGGGCCTGACCAACTACTTCTATGGTGTTGATGAGGAGTAGATCTCTTAAAAAGTAAGAAAACTAGTGGTATAAAGGGGGAAAGTACTCCGTCAAGTAAGAAAACTAGTGGTATAAAGGGGGGAAAGTACTCCGTCAAGTACTTAGGTCTCTCCAAAGTAAGGAAACTAGTGGTATAAACGGGAAAGTTCTCTGTCGAGTATTTAGATCTCCTACAAGTAAGTAAACTAGTGGGATACCTGGATCTGGCCGTCGACAGCGGGTCGGCGCCCGACCTCGACGACGAGGTGTATGCTGGCGCCTACATCAGCCCCTATGGGTGTCGTTACAGATATGATGCCTACCTCAGCTCCTACGTATTTACTAAGTAAGTTGGCACCTACCTAAGCGTCGTTGTATTTTCTTACAGAGCTGGCGGCTAACTCAGTGTCATGTTATGTAGTTAGTCAGCAGGCACATACCTAAGCGCCACCATATTTACTTACTAAGAAGGCGCCTACCTCAGCGCCAGAAGAGATGAAGGTCGAGGGTTTTTCTACAAAATCACCGGGCCATCCGTCGATCTAGGCCGTTCTTCACGCGATCCGACGGCTGAGAAATGGAGGCGACGTGGCCTTCTGGTTTGGCCGAGCTTGGGCTCTGGATTCGTATTATAGAGATAAGTTCATGTTTTCAACCGCAGCTCGCATGTCATCACAAACGACTTGATCTCCATCTTAGCCGCTGGATATTACCTACTTAGTCTTGTGCAACTCGCACAAGATGTGCCTAACTTAGGTTTGGGCTTGACCAACTCCTATGAGATGTCTGAGTTCGGCACCATAACGAGCCAGAGAACTACGCCTAATACCTCAGGCCAGAAGAACAATATCACCATCACCCGCCTAAGAAACGAGGAGATCGAGGAGATGGTATAGGAGGCGGAGACTTACAAGGCCGAGGGCTAGGAGCACAAGAAGAAGGCAGCGTGTGTTAAACATTCACGTAAGTTGGCCCTAGTAAAAAAACTAGTAGTATTAGAGTAGAAAGTACTCTGTACTCTACATGTAACTCTTATATGACTAGGAAAAACTACACATGATGGGTTATGGTGGCCTGGTGGGACATGTCTGAGTGGGTGCGAGTTGGTCGTTGCTATCTTTTCATAGGTTTGGGAGTACTCTGAAAGTTGGCCCTAGTAAAAAACTTGTAGTATTAGAGGAGAAAGTACTCTGTACTCTACATGTAACTCTTAGATGACTAGGAAAAACTACACATGATGGGTTATGGTGGCCTGATGGGACATGTCTGAGTGGGTGCGAGTTGGTCATCGCTATGTTTTCATAGGTTTGGGCTTGACCAACTCCTATGAGATTTCTTAAAAGTAAATAAACTAGTGGGATAAGATGGATAAGTACTCTGCAGCCTATGTAGATCTCTCAAATGTAAGGGAACTAGTGGAATGAGAGGGAAAGGTGTGCAGCGGTAGGAGCGGGCACGACCGGAACTCTAGCGATGGCAGTGGAGGGGCATGTCTGAGTTCGGCACCGTAACCAGCTAGAGAACTACGCCTAATACCTCAGGCCAGAAGAACAATATGACCATCACCCACTGAGGAGATCGAGGAGATGGTATAGGAGGCAGAGACTTACAAGGCCGAGGGCTAGGAGCACAAGAAGAAGGCAGCGTGTGTTAAACATTCACGTAAGTTGGCCCTAGTAAAAAAACTAGTAGTATGAGAGGAGAAAGTACTCTGTACTCTACATGTAACTCTTATATGACTAGGAAAAACTACACATGATGGGTTATGGTGGCCTGGTGGGACATGTCTGAGTGGGTGCGAGTTGGTTGTCGCTATGTTTTCATAGGTTTGGGCTTGACCAACTCCTATGAGATCTCTTAAAAGTAAATAAACTAGTGGGATAAGATGGATAAGTACTCTGCAGCCTATGTAGATCTCTCAAATGTAAGGGAACTAGTGGAATGAGAGGGAAAGGTGTGCAGCGGCAGGAGCGGGCATGACCGGAACTTACAAGGCCGAGGGCTAGGAGCACAAGAAGAAGGCAGCGTGGGTTAAACATTCACGTAAGTTGGCCCTAGTAAAAAAACTAGTAGTATTAGAGAAAAAACTAGATCTCTCAAACGTAAAAAAAAACTAGTAGTATTAGAGGAGAAAGTACTCTGTACTCTACATGTAACTCTTAGATGACTAGGAAAAACTACACATGATGGGTTATGGTGGCCTGATGGGACATGTCTGAGTGGGTGCGAGTTGGTCATCGCTATGTTTTCATAGGTTTGGGCTTGACCAACTCCTATGAGAGAGGGAAAGGTGTGCAGCGGCAGGAGCGGGCACGACCGGAACTCTAGCGATGGCAGTGGAGGGGCATGTCTGAGTTCAGCACCATAACCAGCCAGAGAACTACGCCTAATACCTCAGGCCGAGGGCTAGGAGATCGAGGAGATGGTATAGGAGGCGGAGACTTACAAGGCCGAGGGCTAGGAGCACAAGAAGAAGGCAGCGTGTGTTAAACATTCACGTAAGTTGGCCCTAGTAAAAAAACTAGTAGTATTAGAGTAGAAAGTACTCTGTACTCTACATGTAACTCTTATATGACTAGGAAAAACTACACATGATGGGTTATGGTGGCCTGGTGGGACATGTCTGAGTGGGTGAGAGTTGGTTGTTGCTATCTTTTCATAGGTTTGGGCTTGACCAACTCCTATGAGGTCTCTTAAAAGTAAATAAACTAGTGGGATAAGATGGATAAGTACTCTGAAAGTTGGCCCTAGTAAAAAAAACTTGTAGTATTAGAGGAGAAAGTACTCTGTACTCTACATGTAACTCTTAGATGACTAGGAAAAACTACACATGATGGGTTATGGTGGCCTGATGGGACATGTCTGAGTGGGTTCGAGTTGGTCATCGCTATGTTTTCATAGGTTTGGGCTTGACCAACTCCTATGAGATCTCTTAAAAGTAAATAAACTAGTGGGATAAGATGGATAAGTACTCTGCAGCCTATGTAGATCTCTCAAATGTAAGGGAACTAGTGGAATGAGAGGGAAAGGTGTGCAGCGGCAGGAGCGGGCACGACCGGAAGTCTAGCGATGGCAGTGGAGGGGCATGTCTGAGTTCGGCACCGTAACCAGCTAGAGAACTACGCCTAATACCTCAGGCCAGAAGAACAATATGACTATCACCCGTCGAGGAGATCGAGGAGATGGTATAGGAGGCAGAGACTTACAAGGCCGAGGGCTAGGAGCACAAGAAGAAGGCAGCGTGTGTTAAACATTCACGTAAGTTGGCCCTAGTAAAAAAAACTAGTAGTATTAGAGGAGAAAGTACTCTGTACTCTACATGTAACTCTTATATGACTAGGAAAAACTACACATGATGGGTTATGGTGGCCTGGTGGGACATGTCTGAGTGGGTGCGAGTTGGTTGTCGCTATGTTTTCATAGGTTTGGGCTTGACCAACTCCTATGAGATCTCTTAAAAGTAAATAAACTAGTGGGATAAGATGGATAAGTACTCTGCAGCCTATGTAGATCTCTCAAATGTAAGGGAACTAGTGGAATGAGAGGGAAAGGTGTGCAGCGGCAGGAGCGGGCACGACCAGAACTTACAAGGCCGAGGGCTAGGAGCACAAGAAGAAGGCAGCGTGGGTTAAACATTCACGTAAGTTGGCCCTAGTAAAAAAACTAGTAGTATTAGAGAAAAAACTAGATATCTCAAACGTAAAAAAACTAGTAGTATTAGAGGAGAAAGTACTCTGTACTCTACATGTAACTCTTAGATGACTAGGAAAAACTACACATGATGGGTTATGGTGGCCTGATGGGACATGTCTGAGTGGGTGCGAGTTGGTCATCGCTATGTTTTCATAGGTTTGGGCTTGACCAACTCCTATGAGAGAGGGAAAGGTGTGCAGCGGCAGGAGCGGGCACGACCGGAACTCTAGCGATGGCAGTGGAGGGGCATGTCTGAGTTCGGCACCGTAACCAGCCAGAGAACTACGCCTAATACCTCAGGCCAGAAGAACAATATGACCATCACCCGCCGAGGAGATCGAGGAGATGGTATAGGAGGCAGAGACTTACAAGGCCGAGGGCTAGGAGCACAAGAAGAAGGCAGCGTGTGTTAAACATTCACGTAAGTTGGCCCTAGTAAAAAAACTAGTAGTATTAGAGGAGAAAGTACTCTGTACTCTACATGTAACCCTTATATGACTAGGAAAAACTATCACCTGGACAAACTAAATATCTGTTGGCACACATTAGTAAGTGCCAAGGGCTCAAAAACGAAATGGTACCATCAGGATCTGAAAAAAAGAGGATTCTAGTTCTAGGGATCTGAAAATTTTTAAAAAAAGACTCGTTGCCGCGTGACTTTTCCCCCAAAAGGCTACTCCGCTTCTCTTCCTCCGAGTCTCCCTGAACCCTGAGCGCCTCCGCCCGCATCTCCTCCTCCGCCGTCGGCGACCTCCGCCGGACGCTCCTCCACCCCCATCGGCGCCGCCGACGAGCTGCGCCCGCTTAGGGTTCCGCCAACCTCCATAGGCCAGGCGACGGAATCGCGCCTAGGCGTTGCGCCCCAACCCTAGCTCGGAGCACCGCCCGCATCTCCGGACGCTGCTTTGGCCGGCGCCGTCGTGTCGTCGGTCTCCATTTGCACACGGTCGTGGGCCCCTGCCTCCTCTGCTCGTCTTCAGGTAAGCAAGTTTTCTGGCCCTTCCCGCTGCTCTAATTTTGTTTCCCTATGTATTGCAACCGGATAAAACTAGAAACGACATACATAGGTGGTCACAAGTGGCTGGCCCAGTGAAGGTTGCGTGGCAACGCCACGCTGTCTTTCTAGTTGTACTAATGTTGGCATTTTTTTGGGAGAATGTCTTTAGTACTAATGTTTATCTTTTCCAAATGTCTCTAAAAGGATGACGTGCATATATTTATATTATCCCCACAATTACACAATTACATTATATACCCATTTTCAGAAACAGTTTATTGAAGAAAAGCCAGGATACATTATATACCAATAAACCTTCTCTAGTTGAATATGGCTTACAAGAGTAGTGGTAGGTTCAGATATTATTTAATCAGTGAGATACAGGGATCCACTCGATCCAGGCCTGGATCGAAACTTGGCCTGGCTTCAAATCGGTGCTGCCGAACGAGGCCTTAAGCCCGCCCCTGCCATGGAATCCATCCCTACTCATGAACTTGTTTTTCCCCTTGCGCTTTTAGGCACGCATTTGATTCAGGCGCGAGGTGCTGGATCAAAGAAATCAGCTTGATTTCTTTTGCGCATTTGTCTCTTTGGGCCATCCCTTGTACACTATGTGAGGTGCGTTAAATTAGTTAGCAGTTCATGATTTAATCAAACATAAATGGACGCTCCAAATATAATTGCATGTATCTGGTTGTGATTACACAGTGCCTTTGCCAATCTTCGTAATTCTAGGATACACTGTGTGAGCACATCTGCTATACTGTGTGAGGTGTTCATCAGGCATTCTGGCATGCATATATGGTTTTCCATGGATTTCCATGGGTTAACCCATTTAAATGGGGCGGGGTGATTATTTAAAATTTTGGGTTGGTGTGGGGTGGGGTGATTTGAAGTGGCTGCTTTGGGGAGGGGTGGGTGCGGTGTGGGTTTAGCCCCATTAGCAGGCCTACCCGTGCTGAGGCTATTTATTTGGTCATATATAACTAATATGTACTTTCTCATTGTGTAGGATGGCACCGTTCGAACTACTGGATCCCTACTACGACAAGGACCACCGAGGACTATTCATCGCACAAGGGAAGGTAACAACCTTACTTCTGCTTATTACTTTTGTTTGCATAAGTATTTGTGTTCACTAATTAAGTTATTCATTTCCAATATTTGCAGGAATTGAACACTCTCCGTCCTCGAATGCATTCTGACACGTTCAAGGACATGCAATACGATGAAAGGTACACTAATCGGCTTGCTACGGCTGGACTTGATGTCATATCGTATCAGGTTCGCCGTGGATTGCCCAATTACAACATAGCGGCGATGACAGCTCTAATTGACAGGTACCAATTATACGAACTAGTAGACATACATTCATATTTTCGGTTATTGATGTGCATATAACCGTACTTCTTATTTTTTGAAGATGGAGAACGGAGACACACAGCTTCCACCTACCTAACGGTGAGATGACAATTTTGCTTAAGGATGTACAGAACTTTCTTGGTCTTCGTATCATTGGTCTTCCAGTCGTCGGCAAATGCAATAGTGATGGTTGGAGAGAAAGAATGGAGGAATTCCTTGGAAGACCCCTTCCTCCAGAAAAGGTGGGTGAGCACAGCAATGGAGTAAAGCTTAGTTGGTTGAGGGACCAATTTGGGACGTGTCCTGAAAACGCAGATGATGACACAGTCAATTACCACTGCAGGGCATGGGTATTGCACCTTTTTGGGTGTGTGCTCTTTCCTGATGTGACTGGAGATATCGCATCATGGATGTTCCTACCTTGTCTCACTAGTTGGCAAACAGCAGGGGGGTACAGCTGGGCTTCAGCAGTTCTGGGGTTCTTGTACCGACAGCTTTGCGAGGGTTCTCGTCGGACTAGTAAAAACCCTACAATAGGAGGCTGTGTCTACTTACTCCAGCTATGGATGTGGTCTTATTTACCGGTTGGCCGGCCCACAGCTCAGGATCGTCCTGCTTGGTTTGAGATGGTTGGCCTTCGATTACGCCCAACCTATGCCGACCATTGGTTGGGAGCTCAGTCCACCGCCCCACGTAAAAATGCCTACATCAAGTATACGGATGAGCTTGACAAACTGACTCCAGAGATGGTGAGTTAGTTTCATTCAATAAACTAATTTTGTAATAAGAAAGTAAGGACTATTTGACTAATGTGGCAAAAGCAGGTTGATTGGGAGCCGTACGGATTGATTGATGCCAAATATCAGGAGAACCACTTCAGCGTCGTGTGCAAGATTGACAGGGATATGTGGATGATGAAATGCCCATTGATATGTTTCTATTGTGTTGAGTGGCAACTGCCAAACAGGGTTGCACGCCAATATGGATTGAGGCAGGAGTGGCCCGTGACGTCGTCTGACACGGACAAGCGATTGCACGAGTAAGCATCTTTGAATACAAGTCACTTAGCTGTACCTCAATTAGCTAGTTAGTTGTACCTCACTTAGCTGTACGCCTGTACCTACAGGATTAATCGTAAAAGAAAAAAGAAGCAGAATGACTATGAGAGATTGTTCTCTGACTACATCAATAGCTGGAATGACTCTGCTGCAAACGTGCTTCATAATGATGAGCCCCACACAGACGAGAACTTTGCAGAGTACCTAAAATGGTACAGACAGAGGATGAGGAGCAAGCTGAAGATGATGGCAGCTGATTATGCTGATATCATTAACAACATGGTAATTTCTTAAATGGCAGGGATATATTGCTGAATATTGCTGGATGGCAGGGATATATTTTCTTAAATGAAATTACAACTATGCTATGATTCCTTTCTGCAGAGTGACAGGTTGCAGGAAGTCTTGACTATAAGCGAAAACTTTCCAAGGGCAAATGTGGAAGAACGCGCACTGGGCACCTTTCTTGAAGTAAGTCGACTCTAGACACGTTGACATTTCATTCAGAGATGGCATTCAGCCTTTCAGAGTAAATAAATAAGAATTAACACGTGACAGCAATATTACAAAATGACAGCAGCTATATGTAACATTTAGAGTAGGCATGCATTGAGATTCAGAGGCAGGAATATTAGCTAACAATGTAACATTCAGAGTAGGCTGACCTGTATAGAAACTTATAGCAGCTAACTATTTTCATGTTTGCATGACAGGAGCAAGAACGGAGGCTGCGGAATGTCGTAGATCTCTGTAAGGCATATTCGTCCCAAACAATTGGGGTGACTACCAGAGGCGAGAATGAAGACGACGAGGATGAAGCCCCTGCAGAAGATGAAGCCTCTCCAGAAGATGAAGCCCCTTCAGAAGACGAGTCCGAAGACAATGATGAAGCCCCTGCAGAAAACGCCATTGCCAGTGCAGACGACGACATAATCCACCTCCGCCGGTCATCAAGGGAGCGTTGTGCACCTGATCGGTACCTTGGAGGAACACCCATGCCTCGTCAGAGAGCTCAAGGGAGAGGAGGTCGGAAAAGAGGTCATAAGAGAGGTCGATTGTAACAATGACTACTTGGGCTGCATTGATCATTTTGGATGTTACTGGACTATAAGGTGATGCGCGAGGAGATCATTTCTGTGTGGCCTGTTAGTAGTAGTGAACTAGTAGGCAGTGGCTCGCTACTGGCCAGTGTGGCCACTGCCCAGTACTATTATATGATTAAGTTACTGTATTGTTGTGTATTGCATTGCATTTGCATTTGCACAAGACTAAGTAGGTAGTATCCAGCGGCTAAGATGGAGATCAAGTCATTTGTGATGACCTGCGAGCTGTGGTTGAAAACTTGAACTTATCTCTATAATATGAATCCGGAGCCCAAGCTCGGCCAAACCAGAAGGCCACGTCGCCTCCATTTCTCAGCCGTCGGATCACGTGAAGAACGGCCTAGATCGACGGATGGCCCGGTGATTTTGTAGAAAAACCCTCGACCTTCATCTCTTCTGGCGCTGAGGTAGGCGCCTTCTTAGTAAGTAAATATGGTGGCGCTTAGGTATGTGCCTGCTGACTAACTACATAACATGACACTGAGTTAGCCGCCAGCTCTGTAAGAAAATACAACGACGCTTAGGTAGTACTTTCCCCCCTTTATACCACTAGTTTTCTTACTTGACGGAGTACTTTCCCCCTTTATACCACTAGTTTTCTTACTTTTAAGAGATCTACTCCTCGTCAACACCATAGAAGTAGTTGGTCAGGCCCCAATCCTATTGGCTAGATCCATCATCCCTTCCCCAAACCCTAACTCTAAAGCCAGATTCATCGTGTGCCTAAGTCATCTAGGAGTTACAAAGATGGTCATCGAGTGCTCCGAGATGATGCAGCCTCTTAAGAGATCTACTGTTCAACACCATAGAAGTCCAATCCTCGTCTCAGTCAACTCGAGCAAATGCTCTGCCCAGCTCGGGCCTCCCAGACCGCATGTGCGACCGCGTCCGCCGCCTGCGCGGTGGAGTGGCCCTGTGTGGGTGGACCGCGCGGGTGTGCTTGAGCTGCGTCCGCAAACACTCGGCCTCATCTTAGGGCAAAATGTGGTAATCAGTTTAATACCTTATGCATTGGAATAAGAAGGAACATTTAAGTGGAGGACAACTAGATAGAGTGCAAATGAAGCAGCTAAGAAATAAGATGTGACAAGTTAAAAGGCATTAAAAATCAACATACTCTATGATCATGGAATTGTTAGAATGATCATCCAAGTAGAAAGACACAAAAGAGTTACAAAATGTGATAATTATTTTGTGTTGAAACAGATGGGGAAAATGCACTTATGTTTCTGGTGCGTTGAATACTGTGTGGCATGGGCTTCTATCATTGGAAACCACAGCTTACGACAATTCCCATTGGCAAGTTAGACTAAGTTAGGCACATCTTAGGTTAATAAATATGTTAGGCACATCGCACAAGATGTGCCTGCGATCTTAGACATCTTAGGTTTTCAACCGCAACTCGCACCCACTCAGACATGTCCCACCAGGCCACCATAACCCATCATGTGTAGTTTTTCCTAGTCATATAAGAGTTACATGTAGCACTGCCATCGCTAGAGTTCTCATGAGCCGCGAGACGGAGATTTTGATTTGGTCGCTGAGCGTTGCTGAACATCTGCTCTATTGTTGGTTGATAAGTGGCACTTGACAAGAAATGAAATGAATATAATTATCCTCTACAAAATGAACACATAGGGAACTGTATATGTACAAGAGCTCCATAATTAATAAATAAATTGTGCCATCGATCGAACTTATAACAAATGTACAAGAGCTTTGGAGGACGTGCACGCGAGCTCCATAATTACAAGAGCTCCATAATTACACTAAGCTCCACTAGCTCTTGCATGTACCGTTACCATGGACTGCGTGACCTTCATAAACGGTGCAGCCTCTGAGAAACGGTGCTCAATGAAACGAATCGGTGCGGGCATAAACGGTTATGAAAGATGTCCATCCTCGCATAGTTAACTCATGGAGATGGATGAAATTTATAATTTTCAGCTATGTGCAGCTTACTATAGTTTCCTAACTTTTGAGAGAGTAGTCGTGTGGTGGGCCGAGTTGGGCCAGTTTTTCTTCCTAGGCCGGTCCAGCTTGAAAACAGATCAAATGGCCGAAGCAACTCGCCGTCGCCCGTCCCCCCTCGCCGCCGGCCGAAGCAACTCGCCGTCGCCCGTCCCCCCTCGCCGCCGACTGAACCGCGACCAGGCACGTAATGCAGCCCTAATCCAGCCCCACCCTCTCCCACCCTCTCTCTTTCCCCTAAGCTCTAATCGAGCCCTAACCAGGGACGGATTCAGGAACGCTGAGCGCAGTGGCTCTTCGGAGTAGTGGAGTAGAGCAGCAAACACCCAGCATATCTTTTAATTTTGAGAGTCCAATTTCATGAACATCTGAATTGTTTGCTTAGCAGCTTTCACAAGCATTAAAATGCTGGGGCCAAACCGAGCTGTCAATGATGTTTACATTGAAGTGCTGTCATGGCCTGTTATCGATATTTTGAAGCGGAAACTTGACCCTGTTAAGGTAATGTGCCTCTCCCAAGTCCCAACAGGTAACATTCCTTATTTTGAACCTCAAACATCTCCATTTCAAGGTTGCCATGTTGTTACAGTTACCATTGGAGATGATCCCAAATGAATTTAAAACCTGGGGTGACTACAAAGAAGCATTTCGCAATCCAATATTACAGGAAATCTGGGCTCAAATAGACTCGGGCATGGATACCATTTCGAGATGCCTATATGTGCCTTGCCCTTATGTCTCTATGAAGAATTCAAATTCTACTATGTACCAAATCACGGTCAATGCACCAGAAGGCGTTGTGCTAAAAAGTGGAGATATCATGTTATTTTCAGCAAAGGGATTGAATTCTAGAGAGCAAATTATTCAGGACAGGTCCTTCTGCGCCATCCTATATATTGTAGAAGTGTTACCTAAATACATGCTTGTCAGGCTATCGCAGAATCCATTTGGGGGCAGTCTGAATACGAAAAATTCCTACCAAATTATGTACCTGGCTAGTCTGAAAACATATCAAAGTATTTGGAAAGTCATGAACAGATGTCCCAGAAAAATTTCTGAACTATGCAATCTCATATGCACTAAAAATATGAATGGAGTATGTCCTGACATTTCTCTCTTAATTTGAGAAAAGTTTTGCATTGCGCACTGACATTTTGAATATATGCTGTAGGCTGATGGAGAATGTGGACTATTTGAAGGTAAACCAAAAGATGTTGAAGCTGTCCGTGTTGATTTTGGACTAAATGAATCACAGAGTGATGCAGTAGCAAGTTGCATTTCAGCAACTAAATCTGAGAAATCTTCTGTACATCTAATTTGGGGCCCACCTGGCACAGGAAAAACTAAAACAGTTTCAGTGATTCTGTGTAAGCTTCTAATGATTCCTAGCAAACCTAGAATTCTTGTATGTGCTCCAACCAACACAGCTCTCGTGCAATTGGCTTCTCGTCTTGTTTCTCTAGTTGATAAGTCCACTGAAACCAAACATTTACTTGGCAACATTATTATGTTTGGTAGTGACAAGCTCTCGTCATGTTGTAAGAAGACTGATAATGCCCTGTCAAAAATATATTTGAAGAATCGTGTTTATACGAATGATAGAAATAAAGAGGAAAGGCTGTTGCGAGATTCACAACTTGTATTTTGCACTCCTTTCATGTCGACTAGGTTGAAATGTCAGCAATACGACATCTTGATTATTGATGAGGCAGCATACTTAAAAGAATGTGAGTCAATGGTCCCTCTCTCAATTGACGGGATAAAACATTTGGTGCTTATTGGGGATGACAAGCAGCTCCAATCAGTGGTAATGAGCCAGGTAAATCTTCCTTATAATGCCATTTGAATTGTCACCAGTGATTATTTCCTAATTTCTAGATTGCTCATCCTCCTCGCTGCTAATTGCGTAGATTGCTAAAGAGGCTAAGTATGGACGAAGCCTCTTTGAGAGATTGTGTGAAATTGGTTACCACAAGCACTTGTTAAATGTGCAATATAGAATGCATCCTTACATCAGCAAGTTTCCAAATACAACTTTTTATGATGGAAGAATTATAGATGCCACTAAAAACACAGCTGCCAAGATTTTTGTTGGCAATATTTTTGGCAATTATTCATTCATTAATATTGAAGATGGTATAGAAGAGCAGATTGGTCAGAGTGTACAAAATATGGTTGAAGCTGCTGTAGCAACTACTATTGTTTCCAAGCTTTCTAAAGGTATAGTCCGTAAATTTTGGAGTTTTACTAATCCAATATTTTTGGCAATTATTCATTCATTAAAATTTGGTCTACAACTGCAGCATGCAGCAACCAGAATAAGAAAGCCAGCGTTGGTGTTATATCTCTTTATGCAGCCCAAGTGAATGCTTTGAAAGAAAATATTGGAACGATTCAGACTGATGAGCTTCTTTCTGTTGAAGTAAAAACTGTTGATTCATTTCAAGGTGATGAGAAGGATATCATAATACTTTCAACAGTTAGAAACAATAAAGTTGGGAATATAGGCTTTCTAGATTCTGGTGGGAGAGCTAATGTGGCCTTGACAAGAGCAAGGTATATTACCTTTTTTCCTTTGGATCCTTTGAAAATTTATATCCTAGTACATTTTTATTTAAATTTTTTTCCCCAACAGGGATTGCCTTTGGATTCTTGGAAATGAAAAAACTCTCATTAAGAGTAATTCAGTATGGTCTAAGCTAGTCCAAGATGCGAAAGGTCGTTTCTCTTTCTTTGATGCTCATGCTGACCCGGATCTTGATAGTGTAATTAGTGGCTTCAAATCTATGAACAGTCCATCACCATCTGGGTGCAGTCAGCTAAATATGCAACTCGCAAGTGATATCATACTAGAGGCTGGAATAGAGGAAGTAGAAGCAGTCGTTGATTTTTCTCCTTCAACAAAGAGGCTCTGTTCGTCGTGTGAGGACCAGCTTGATTTGTCTCCTAGTCACATTCCTTCAAGGAAGAGGCTCTGTTCTTCGCATGAGGACCAGCTTGCCAGACCAAAAGTACGAGAACCTGAAGTTTCAAGCACCATTCCTGAAGAGTCACCAGCCACAGACCCGTTGCTGTCAGCGAGGATGCAGATCGAGGTCCCCCTCCAGGACTCGCAAGGACAATCTGCAGATGTTGTTCCTGCTCCTCCCGGCCTGTGCTTCGAGTTGATGCAATCTAAGCAGTAAGTGTACTTAAATTCAATATCTGCATTCTTCCTTGCTCTGCAAACGTACTGAGTGATAACATGTTTGCTCTTAGGAAATCTGTATCAATAGCAGCAACATCCGCGATTATTGGTGCAGCGCCATCTTCCTCATTTGAAGCCCCAGAGCATCCGACTACCTTTGTAGTCACTGAGCCTAGTACTTTCCCACCTGGTGATGTATCAGCCCATGAAGAAGCACTGAATCTGAAAATGGAGTTGGAGAAGAAACATCATGATCATATAGCTGTTAGTATACATATCAATATATTTCAAGAAACACTGTATCTGTACTGCCATCTAGATATATCGCTGACTTGTCTTGGTGCATGCCAGACTTTTGTTGAACGAGAAAGGCAGAACTTGGCACTTCTGAAACAGAGCTTGGCACTTGTGAAACAGTCCAACCAACTTCTCGCCCGGGCAGAGTCTGCTGAAGCAAAGTCGGTTGAGGAGCAAGAGCGCTATGCAAAACAAGAAGAAGATCATCTGGCTGCAATTGCTGTCCTCCAGGAACAAGTTGACTCTCTAAAAGAGAAGAACAAGGAGCTATCGGCTTCTCTAAAAGGTTAGAATTCCTTATTTCGATGTCGTGATCTACTCATCCCAATGATGCTGATGTAGTCTTGGGTACTTCAGAGCGTGTTAAAGCTGAGGCCACAATCAAGGAAGAATTGACCAACGCAAAGAATCTCCAGCACCAGCTGGACCAAGCTCTTCAGATAGAGAAGATCCTCAAAGATCATGTAGAGTCAGAGAGGAAGATGGGCTAGGATGCTGATTCTCAACTAGTTGCTGCTAGGCAGCAGATCCGAAATCTGAGTACTCTCTTGGAGAAGTCCATAGCAGAAAAAGAAGAAATCAAGGTGGCTACCACCTCCATTCTCCAAATGGTCTCTGAATTGCCTAAGAATGAAGTTTCCAATCCCTTGGAACAGATGCCTGGTCTGATCCAAGTATACTGTAAGAAAGCAGCTAGAGTTTTTGCTTTGAAAGCACTTGGCTCAGTGAGAGCTTTCTTCCCCAGTCTTGATCTTACTCTAGTTGGTGAGGGTATACCAGAAGATTGCTCAAGTGAAGATTTAGCTGGTCACATAGCTGCAATGGAGTCTGTAGCGGAAAGGCTACTCGCTGACAATGTGACCTAGCTCTTATGGTGAAACATTGAAAAGCAACTGATGTGCCTTTTATCTTGTAAGGCAACGTTAAGTATAGTAACTTAAGTTATGGCCAACAGCAGTTCCTTTTGCCTAGCTTAAACTATAACTTTATATGATTCCAAGTAATTCATCAAAACTAACAGCCAATTCCTTCTCAATGTAAGAAAACTAGTTGGATAAGGGGACAAAGTACTCCGTATGGCTGACTAATTCCAGGGAGGGATAAGAGGAAAAGTACTCCGACTCTACATGTAACTCTGATATGACTCCGACAAACTACACACGATGAATCTGGCTTGATAGGATTTGGGCCCGTTAGGCCGAAACGGGCGCTTGTAATCCGTTACATTGTGTAGGCAGTAGGCACATGTCCAAGATTTCTTCTGTCCTTGGTGAGTTTGGTCTGAGTTGTAGTGGGTGACTTTAAGTTCTGCATTTTGTTTTTGGGAGGTAGGGTGCCAGGTGATGGTTTTGTGAAAAGCGGGGTGCCCGATTTGCATGTCAAATGTATTCACAAAGTAGGAGCTTACATTCGTGTAAGTGGAATTAAGTATTACTTGAACCTCTGCAATGTTAGGAGCTTACATTTGTTTTTACATTGATGTCACACTGTTTTAGTGTTTCTAGCGTGAATGTCAAAATATTAGTTCTTGATGCATACCTTCCTCCCCTATTAGCTGAGGAAGGTTAAGGTAGGGAAGGCCCAACATCCGTCAAGAAAAAACTTACGGACAGATGATAAAGCTCTACCAGGTTAATTATAAAACAAAGTGTTTCAACATATTCTAAAGACCATAAGTTCAGGTACCGGTACTCTGTATTGGCAGTGGATTTACCGGTGCTTTTCTGAATCGGTAACATTTGCTACTGATAGTATTTCAGGTAGCTGGTAGGTAATATTTTAGTCCCATGGACTGCTCTATTGCATACATTGTGGTTGCTCTAAATGGTGATGACCTGCTCTTATGCGGTTGCCCTGGTCGTTCATGGCGACCTAGTTCTTGGTGGCGTCGCCGACGAGCCTCTCGTAGTCGGTGAACGAGCCTCCTTGCGCCTCCACTCAAAATTCCCCTCCAAGCCCACCTTGTTTGGACATTGCTCTCCTTGCATGTCTTTGGTGAAGAACATCAGTTTGACGTGAAACTGTGTTATTCATGTATGCCTTCTTTATTGTCCTGTCGTGTGAACAATTAAACTTGGTCTGTAATTATGCTTGTCCTGTGGTGACAAGTTGTTGAACTTGGTCTGAATTTCTGAATGTTGAATTTGGTTTCCCTAATTTCTGAATGTTGAATTTGGTTTCCCTATCTCCGGATAAAACCATGTTGAATCATAAATATAGATTTCACTCGTGTGCTAGCCTCAGCAAACAGTTCACCCCAGAAAATAATATTGGGTACATGAAACAGGTATTATAAGCATAAAACACGAACTGGTACATAAGACACGAATTGGTACGTAAACATTAAAAACCATCAATAATCGCCCAAGCAATAACTCATTGCCCTGGTGGACACCTGAAGGACTCTACTCCAATTGCTCGCTTCCTTCGTTGCTTCCGCCCCTAGCGTGCCTTCTTCACTGTTCAAGGACATGGTATACTCCGCCGGCCGCCGCACTACGCATGCGCACCTTGCTGCGGTGCAATCCATTCTCTCTTCCTTCAAAACTCCCTTCTGCTGCGGGAGTTGGGCCGGCGTCCATCCCATAAATGGGACGTTCGCTCCCGCTTCTTCTCTCTTCTCTCCTCCACGTCAGCATTTAGCCGGCTTACAGCTTGCTCTAATACTTAATACTTGCTCTAACCGGAAGGATTGCATTAAACTCTCCCTAAACCCTCTCCATCGCGCCAGCGAGGCCTTCGTCTTCCCCTTGCGACGCCACCCATCCACCGCCACCACAACGGCAGTTGTCTCAAGTTTAGAGCATTATGTAATGTTTTGCACACCTGATGGGAATATTGTTTTCTAAAAATGAATCAACTAGAAGCTAATCAACAAGCTAGCAGATAGCTTTTGAAGGTAATGTTCTGTACAATGATCTTGTTTGGTACATAGTTTTTAAAAAAGATTGCATAAGTTTGAGCTATCATCAGTATCCTGAATCCACTCCAGAACTGTTAACAGATCTAAGATCTTCTTCTGTGAACAATAGCTGCTATGCTCATGTTCTTCACTCGTCATCAGCGCTCCACAGAAGGATGGCTGACTACCTCAACAAGTTTGAGCAGTCATTTTCAGGTCCATCACATGGTTGGGAAGCAGGCATTAGTCTGCCTAAGGTGCACCTTCTTGACTTCTTATTCCTTCTAGGTGGCTAATAGACTAACATTGTTTAATTTTAGCACTATAGTGCATTTTCAGTGCCCTCTTGCCAGGTTTGGGGAAAATCTGACCTCTAGCCTAAGTGGCAGTAACCAGGTTAGGGGAAGAGGAGCTTGAGGCAACAAGAGAATTGCTGAGGGGAGCCCTGTCCACCATTGCAAACAACGAAGAGGTGCTTGAGGCAACTAGAGCCAAGCTGAGGACGAAGCACGTGTTCGAGCTAGAGGCGCAGTCTGCAATTGCCCATTCGTGAGGCTGGGTTCAGATCCCCCATCCGGCGTGGCTAGCACCTCCTCTCTGGAGGAGGCCGTGAAGCTGCTGGAAGACCTGGTGTTGCGCGTCGAGCCCGTGTCGCGCAGCCATGCCATGAGCTTCGCTCGGAACAGCGTGGGGTTATTGGTGATAAGATTGATGACAAATCTGTCCTGCTGCTGCTGCCGGCTGCCGCCTGCCGTCCACAGCGCCTCCGGCCGCCGGCCTCCATGCGCCCACCACCGCTGCCCCATCGCTCTAGACCCATCGCGCCTGTGCCCGCCACCGCAGCGGCGGCTCTAGGTGTAGCCCATATTAGCCATTTATTTATTTAGAAATGAATTCCCTTTTTATTTTTATATAAAACTCTGCTGACGTCAACATAGCGTCAGCAGTGGACCTGGGTTGTTAATTAGTGGGCCGGTGTTGGGCCCAAAGTCGGATTGGGCCCAATTTAGCCCAGTGGGCTCGGCCCACCTGGCGAAGTCTGAAAACCTCCCTAAACTTTGTGCTATTCGTGCGATTCGGGGCAGTGGACCTGGTGGACCTCCTCGGCGACAGGTTCTGACTTGGTTCGCCGTCGCCATCCATCCTACCCTAGCCGCATCGGGCCACCGACGCGTCGTCATCCCTCCCACCCTCAGTGACTGAACCAACAATAGGGTTTTAGGGTTTAGGGTTTAGGGTTTAGGGTTGTTTAGGGTTTATTTTTCTTATGACTAGGTCTATGCAGGAAAAATATGAGTGCTGAACAGAGTAGAGGGAGAGGCAAACGCAAGAATCCCCCCGTTTCATCTTCTCCATTTCTTGGCTCGGGCTCGCCCGCGCGGCCGGCCCTCCAACCACGCGGCGGTGCTAGCCCTCCACCCTCATGGCCGGCAAAGCGGAGCTCATCCTCAGGCGGCACTGCTACTCTTCTCTTGCTCCTCCGACATAGCCACGGGGCCTGCTCCTCATCCCCGCACAGGCGCTGCTCCGCGCGAGGTGATAGGACCGCGGCTCCTGTGGCGGGAGGGGCCGGCGGACTCCCTCATCCCCGCGCCGGCGACCTCCCCACCCGACGGCGAGCGACCTTGCGAAAAGCGACGAGCTTGCTAGAATGCCTGATGAACACCTCACACAGTATAGCAGATGTGCTCACACAGTGTATCCTAGAATTACGAAGATTGGCAAAGGCACTGTGTAATCACAACCAGATACATGCAATTATATTTGGAGCGTCCATTTATGTTTGATTAAATCATGAACTGCTAACTAATTTAACGCACCTCACACAGTGTACAAGGGATGGCCCAAAGAGACAAATGCGCAAAAGAAATCAAGCTGATTTCTTTGATCCAGCACCTCGCGCGTGAATCAAATGCGTGCCTAAAAGCGCAAGGGGAAAAACAAGTTCATGAGTAGGGATGGATTCCATGGCAGGGGCGGGCTTAAGGCCTCGTTCGGCAGCACCGATTTGAAGCTAGGCCAAGTTTCGATCCAGGCCTAGATCGAGTGGATCCCTGTATCTCACTGATTAAATAATATCTGAACCTACCACTACTCTTGTAAGCCATATTCAACTAGAGAAGGTTTATTGGTATATAATGTATCCTGGCTTTTCTTCAATAAACTGTTTCTGAAAATGGGTTTAGGGTTTAGGGTTTAGGGTTTAGGGTTTAGGGTTTAGGGTTTAGGGTTTAGGGTTTAGGGTTTAGGGTTTAGGGTTTAGGGTTTAGGGTTTAGGGTTTAGGGTTTAGGGTTTAGGGTTTAGGGTTTAGGGTTTAGGGTTTAGGGTTTAGGGTTTAGGGTTTAGGGTTTAGGGTTTAGGGTTTAGGGTTTAGGGTTTAGGGTTTAGGGTTTAGGGTTTAGGGTTTAGGGTTTAGGGTTTAGGGTTTAGGGTTTAGGGTTTAGGGTTTAGGGTTTAGGGTTTAGGGTTTAGGGTTTAGGGTTTAGGGTTTAGGGTTTAGGGTTTAGGGTTTAGGGTTTAGGGTTTAGGGTTTAGGGTTTAGGGTTTAGGGTTTAGGGTTTAGGGTTTAGGGTTTAGGGTTTAGGGTTTAGGGTTTAGGGTTTAGGGTTTAGGGTTTAGGGTTTAGGGTTTAGGGTTTAGGGTTTAGGGTTTAGGGTTTAGGGTTTAGGGTTTAGGGTTTAGGGTTTAGGGTTTAGGGTTTAGGGTTTAGGGTTTAGGGTTTAGGGTTTAGGGTTTAGGGTTTAGGGTTTAGGGTTTAGGGTTTAGGGTTTAGGGTTTAGGGTTTAGGGTTTAGGGTTTAGGGTTTAGGGTTTAGGGTTTAGGGTTTAGGGTTTAGGGTTTAGGGTTTAGGGTTTAGGGTTTAGGGTTTAGGGTTTAGGGTTTAGGGTTTAGGGTTTAGGGTTTAGGGTTTAGGGTTTAGGGTTTAGGGTTTAGGGTTTAGGGTTTAGGGTTTAGGGTTTAGGGTTTAGGGTTTAGGGTTTAGGGTTTAGGGTTTAGGGTTTAGGGTTTAGGGTTTAGGGTTTAGGGTTTAGGGTTTAGGGTTTAGGGTTTAGGGTTTAGGGTTTAGGGTTTAGGGTTTAGGGTTTAGGGTTTAGGGTTTAGGGTTTAGGGTTTAGGGTTTAGGGTTTAGGGTTTAGGGTTTAGGGTTTAGGGTTTAGGGTTTAGGGTTTAGGGTTTAGGGTTTAGGGTTTAGGGTTTAGGGTTTAGGGTTTAGGGTTTAGGGTTTAGG
>CM036189.1:2970238-2986017 GCA_020631735.1 Saccharum officinarum | reverse complement strand
TCGTGGCAAATGTAAAACCTTGAGAAATTTGCCTTCTAGACATGGAATTGAGCTAGTTTTTTTGATGACTATAGAACTATAGGCCTCACCTAAGGGAACCTGAATTGGCAAAAGTGGGTCCCTAGAGATTTTTCTAAAAATAAATTATCATAGGCAGCAAAGCAGCGTTTGTTTCGGTGAAATAATGTAATTCCATTAAAGATGTCTCGCTCCACCGATGTTATGAAATGAGTTGGTTGTGATAGGAATGGCAAATCTCATGTTAGGTTGGAGAGCTCTAATGAAGTCAGTATCAACTACATCACACAACCGCACTGTTAATGTACCGTGATGGCCGTGACACCGGTGACTGTCGATGCATATGTTGTGACAAATGTAAAACCTTGAGAACTTTGCCTTCTAGACGTGGAGTAAAGCTAGTTTTTTTCATAGCTGCACAACCACAGGCCTCACATTAGGGAACCTAAATTGACAAAAGTGGGTCCCTAAAGAATTTTCTAAAAATAACATATCATAGGCAACAAAGCAGTGTTTGTTTTCGGTGAAATCATGCAATTCCATCAAAGATGTCTGTCTTCACCCGTGTTACGAAACAAGTTGGTTGTGATAGGAATGACACATCTCATGTTAGGGTGGAGAGCTTAGATGAAGTCAGTATCAATTACGTCGCACAACCACGCCGTTAAGGTACCGTGATGGTTGCGGACATTAGAAACTACGATTTCAGATGTCGTGGCAAATGTAAAACCTTGAGAAATTTGCCTTCTAGACACAGAATCGAGCTAGTTTTTTTCATGACTATAGAACTATAGGCCTCACCTGAGGGAACCCAAATTAGCAAAAGTGGGAACCTATAGATTTTTCTAAATATAACTTATCATAGGCAACAAAGCAGCGTTTGTTTCGGTGAAATAATGTAATTCCATCAAAGATGTCTGGCTCCACCCATGTTATGAAATGAGTTGGTTGTGATTGGAATGGCAAATCTCATGTTAGGGTGAAAAGCTCTGATGAAGTTAGTATCAACTACATCACACAACCACGCAGTTAATGTTTCGTGATGGCCGCGACATCGGGAACTGTCGATGCATATGTCGTGGCAAATGTAGAACCTTGAGAACTTTGCCTTCCAGACATGGAATCAAGTTAGTTTTTTTTCATGGCTGTAGAACTATAGGCCTCACCCTAGGGAACCTGAATTGGCAAAAGTGGGTCCCTGGAGACTTTTCTAAAAACAACTTATCATAGGAAATTAAGTAGTGTTTCAAACCATGCAATTCTATTAAAGATGCCTGGGTCCACCCATGTTATGAAACGAGTTGGTTGTGACAGGAATGGCACATCTCATGTTAGGGTGGAGAGCTTAGATGAAGTCAGTATCAATTACGTCGCACAACCACACCATTAAGGTACCGTGATGGCCGCAA
Source organism: Saccharum officinarum (assembly GCA_020631735.1). NCBI lineage: Eukaryota > Viridiplantae > Streptophyta > Magnoliopsida > Poales > Poaceae > Saccharum > Saccharum officinarum. The sequence goes on along the minus strand of CM036189.1, from coordinate 2,984,590 downwards.
CACCGAAAACTACCGATGTAGATGTCGTGGCAAATGTAAAACCTTGAGAAATTTGCCATCTGGACATTAAATCGAGCTAGGTTTTTTCATAGCTATAGAACTATAAGCCTCACCCTAGGAAACCTAAATTGGCAAAAGTGGGTCCCTAGAGTTTTTTTTTCTAAAAACAACTTATCCTAGGCAACATAGAAGTGTTTGTTTTGGTGAAATCATGCAATTCCATCAAAGATGACTGGGTCCACCCGTGTTACTAAACGAGTTGGTTGTGACTGGAATGGAACATTTGATGTTAGGGTGTAGAGCTTAGATGAAGTCAATATCAATTACATCGCATAACCACACCATTAAGGTACCATGATGGCCGCGACACTAGGAACTGTCCATTCAGATGTCGTGGCAAAAGTAAAAACTTTGATAAATTTGCCATCTGGACATGGAATTGAGCTAGATTTTTTCATGACTACAGAACTATAGGCCTCATGCTAGTGAACCTGAATATGCAAAAGTGGGTCCCTATAGATTTTTCTAAAAATAACTTATCATAGGCAACAAAGCAGTGTTTCTTTTCGGTGAAATCATGCAATTCCATCAAAGATGTCTTTGTTCACCCGTGTTACGAAACGAGTTGGTTGTGATATGAATGGCAGATCTCATGTTAGGGTGGATAGCTTAGATGAAGTCAGTATCAATTACATCACACAACCACGCAGTTAAGGTACCATGATGGTTGCGACATCAGAAACTGCCGATTCAGATGTCGTGGCAAATGTAAAACCTTGAGAAATTTGCCTTCTAGACACAGAATCGAGCTAGTTTTTTTCATGAATATAGAACTATAGGCCTCACCTAAGGGAACTCAAATTGGCAAAAGTGGGTCCCTAGAGATTTTTCTAAAAATAACTTATCATAGGTAGCAAAGCAGCGTTTGTTTCGGTGAAATAATGTAATTCCATTAAAGATGTCTCGCTCCACCCATGTTATGAAATGAGTTGGTTATGATAGGAATGACACATCTCATGTTAGGGTGGAGAGCTCTGATGAAGTCAGTATCAACTACATCACACAACCACACTGTTAATGTACCATGATGGCCGTGACACCGGTGACTGCCGATGCATATGTTGTGGCAAATGTAAAACCTTGAGAACTTTGCCTTCCAAACATGGAGTCAAGCTAGTTTTTTTCATAGCTGCACAACCATAGGCCTCACCTTAGGGAACCTAAATTCACAAAAGTGGGTCCCTCAAGACTTTTCTAAAAATAACATATCATAGGCAACAAAGCAGTGTTTGTTTTCGGTGAAATCATGCAATTCCATCAAAGAAGTCTGTGTTCACCCGTGTTACGAAACGATTTGGTTGTGATAGGAATGTAACATCTCATGTTAGGGTGGAGTGCTTAGATGAAGTTAGTATCAATTACGTCACACAACCACGCCGTTAAGGTACCGTGATGGTTGCGACATTAGAAACTACCGATTCAGATGTCATGGCAAATGTGAAACCTTGAGAAATTTGCCATCTAGACATGGAATCGAGCTACTTTTTTTCATGACTATAGAACTATAGGCCTCACCTAAGGGAACCCAAATTAGCAAAAGTGGGTCCCTAGAGATTTTTCAAAAAATTACTTATCATAGGCAACAAAGCAACGCTTGTTTCGGTGAAATAATATAATTCCATCAAAGATGTCTGGCTCCAGCCATGTTATGAAATGAGTTGATTGTGATAGGAAAGGCATATCTCATGTTAGGGTGAAGAGCTCTGATGAAGTCAGTATCAACTACATCACACAACCACACAGTTAATGTACCGTGATGGCCGTGACACTGGTGACTGCCGATGCATATGTTCTGGCAAATGTAAAACCTTGAGAACTTTGCCTTCTAGATGTGGAGTCAAGCTAGTTTTTTTCATAGCTGCACAACCACAGGCCTCACCCTAGGGAACCTGAATTGGCAAAAGTGGGTCCCTAAAGACTTTTCTAAAAATAACATATCATTAGCAACAAAACAATGTTTATTTTTGGTGAAATCAAGTAATTCTATCAAAGATGTCTGGGTTCACCCGTGATACGAAATGAGTTGGTTGTGATAGGAACGGCACATCTCATGTTAGGGTGGAGAGCTTAGATGAAGTCAGTATCAATTATGTCGCATAATGACGCTGTTAAGGTACCGTGATGGCCACGACATCAGAAACTGCCGATTCAGATGTCGTGGCAAATGTAAAATCTTGAGAAATTTGCCTTCTAGACTAGAATAGAGCTAGTTTTTTTCACGACTATAGAACTATAGGCCTCACCTAAGGGAACCCAAATTGGCAAAAGTGGGTCCCTAGAGGTTTTTCTAAAAATAACTTATCATAGGTAACAAAGTAGCGTTTGTTATGATGAAATAATGCAATTCTGTCAAAGATGACTGGGTCCACTCGTGTTATGAAATGAGTTGAGTTTGATAGGAATGGCACATCTCATGTTAGGGTGGAGAGCTCTGATAAAGTCAGTATCAACTATATCACACAACCACACCGTTAATGAACCGTGATGGCCGCGACACCGGTAACTGCCGATGCATATGTCGTGTTAAATGTAAAACCTTGAGAACTTTGCCTTCCAAACATGGAGTCAAGCTAGTTTTTTTCATAGCTGCACAACCATAGGCCTCACCTTGGGGAACCTGAATTGGCAAAACTGGGTCCCTGAAGACTTTTCTAAAAATAACATATCATAGGCAACAAAGCAGTGTATGTTTTCGGTGAAATCATGCAATTCCATCAAAGATGTCTGTGTTCACCCATGTTACGAAATAAGTTAGTTGTGATAGGAATGTCACATCTCATGTTAGGGTGGAGAGCTTAGATGAATTCAGTATCAATTATGTCGCACAACCAGGCCGTTAAGGTATCGTGATGGTTGCGACATCAAAAACTGTCGATGCAGATGTCGTGGCAAATGTAAAACATTGAGAAATTTGCCTTCTAGACATGGAATAAAGCTAATTTTTTCATGACTACAGAACTATAGGCCTCACCTTAGGGAACCCAAATTGGCAAAAGTGGGTCCCAAGAGATTTTTTTAAAAATAACTTATCATAGGCAACAAAGCAGCCTTTGTTTCGGTGAAATAATGTAATTCCATCAAAGATGTCTGGCTCCACCCATGTAATGAAATGAGTTGGTTGTGATAGGAATGGCACATCTCATGATAGGGTGGAGAGCTCTGATGAAGCTAGTATCAACTTCATCACACAACCACACAGTTAATGTACTGTGATGGCTGCGACACCGGTGACTGCCGATGCATATGTCGTGGCAAATGTAAAACCTTGAGAACTTTGCCTTCTAGACGTGGAGTCAAGCTAGTTTTTTTCATAGCTGCACAACCATAGGCCTCACCCTACAGAACCTAAATTGGCAAAAGTGGGTCCCTGAAGACTTTTCTAAAAATAACATATGATAGGAACAAAACAATGTTTATTTTCGGTGAAATCAAGTAATTCTATCAAAGATGTCTAGGTTCACCCGTGATACGAAATGAGTTGGTTGTGATAGGAATGGCACATCTCATGTTAGGGTGGAGAGCTCTCATGAAGTTAGTATCAACTACATCACACAACCACACAGTTAATGTACCATGATGGCCACGACATCAGAAAACTGCCGATTCAGATGTCGTGGCAAATGTAAAATCTTGAGAAATTTGCCTTCTAGACTAGAATAGAGCTAGTTTTTTTTCACGACTATAGAACTATAGGCCTCACCTAAGGGAACCTAAATTGGCAAAAGTGGGTCACTAGAGATTTTTCTAAAAATAACTTATCATAGGCAACAAAGTAGCGTTTGTTTTGATGAAATAATACAATTCCATCAAAGATGTCTGGGTCCACTCGTGTTATGAAATGAGTTGAGTTTGATAGGAGTGGCACATCTCATGTTAGGTTGGAGAGCTCTGATAAACTCAGTATCAACTACATCACACAACCACACCGTTAATGTACCGTGATGGCCGCGACACCGGTAACTACCGATGCATATGTCGTGGCAAATGTAAAACCTTGAGAACTTTGCCTTCCAAACATGGAGTCAAGCTAGTTTTTTTCATAGCTGCACAACCACAGGCCTCACCTTAGGGAACCTGAATTGGCAAAAGTGGGTCCCTGAAGACTTTTCTAAAAATAACATTTCATAGGCAACAAAGCAGTGTATGTTTTCGGTGAAATCATGCAATTCCATCAAAGATGTCTGTGTTCACCCATGTTACGAAATGAGTTGGTTGTGATAGGAAGGGAACATCTCATGTTAGGGTGGAGACCTTAGATGAATTCAGTATCAATTACGTCGCACAACCAGGCCGTTAAGGTATCATGATGGTTGTGACATAAAAAACTATCGATTTAGATGTCGTGGCAAATGTAAAACATTGAGAAATTTGCCTTCTAGACATGGAATAAAGCTAATTTTTTCATGACTACAGAACTATAGGCCTCACCTTAGGGAACCCAAATTGGCAAAAGTGGGTCCCTAGAGATTTTTCTAAAAATAACTTATCATAGGCAACAAAAGCAGCCTTTGTTTCGGTGAAATAATGTAATTCCATCAAATATGTCTGGCTCCACCCATGTAATGAAATGAGTTAGTTGTGATACGAATGGCACATCTCATGTTAGGGTGGAGAGCTCTGATGAAGCCAGTATCAACTTCATCACACAACCACACAGTTAATGTACCGTGATGGCTGCGACACCGGTGACTGCCGATGCATATGTCGTGGCAAATGTAAAACCTTGAGAACTTTGCCTTCTAGACATGGAGTCAAGCTAGTTTTTTTCATAGCTGCATAGCCACAGGCCTCACCTTGGGGAACCTAAATTGGCAAAAGTGGATCCCTAAAGACTTTTCTAAAAATAACATATTATAGGCAACAAAGCAGTGTTTGTTATCGGTGAAATCATGTAATTCTATCAAGGATGTCTGGGTTCACCCGTGTTATGAAATGAGTTGGTTGTGATCAGAATGGCACATCTCATGTTTGGGTGGAGAGCTTAGATGAAGTCACTATCAATTACGTAGCATAACCACGCTGTTAAGGTAACGTGATGGCCGCGACATCAGAAATTGCCGATTCAGATGTCGTGGCAAATGTAAAACTTTGAGAAATTTGCCTTCTAGACATGGAATAGAGCTAGTTTTTTTCACAGCTATACAACTATAGGCCTCACCTAAGGGAACCCAAATTGGCAAAAGTGGGTCCCTAGAGATTTTTCTAAAAATAAATTATCATAGGCATCAAAGCAGCGTTTGTTTCGGTGAAATAATGTAATTCCATTAAAAATGTATGGCACCACCCATGTTATGAAATGAGTGGGTTGTGATAGGTATGGCACATCTCATGTTAGGGTGGAGAGCTCTGATGAAGCCAGTATCAACTTCATCACACAACCACATAGTTAATGTACCGTGATGGCTGCGACACCGGTGACTGCCGATGCATATGTCGTGGCAAATGTAAAACCTTGAGAACTTTGCCTTCCAGATGTGGAGTCAAGCTAGTTTTTTTCATAGCTACATAGCCACATCCTCACCTTGGGGAACCTAAATTGGCAAAAGTGGGTCCCTAAAGACTTTTCTAAAAATAACATATTATAGGCAACAAAGTAGTGTTTGTTTTCGGTGAAATCATGTAATTCTATCAAGGATGTCTGGGTTCACCCGTGTTATGAAACGAGTTGGTTGTGATAACAATGGCACATCTCATGTTTGGCTAGAGAGCTTAGATGAAGTCACTATCAATTACGTAGCATAACCACGCTGTTAAGGTAACGTGATGGCCGCGACATCAGAAATTTCTGATTTAGATGTTGTGGCACATCTCATGGTCGCGACATCAGAAATTTGCCTTCTAGACATAGAATAGAGCTAGTTTTTTTCATAGCTATACAACTATAGGCCTCACCTAAGGGAACCCAAATTGTCAAAAGTGGGTCCCTAGAGAGTTTTCTAAAAATAACTTATCATAGGCAGCAAAGCAGCGTTTGTTTCGGTGAAATAATGTAATTCCATTAAAAATGTCTGGCACCACCCATGTTATGAAATGAGTGGGTTGTGATAGGAATGGCACATCACACAACCACACAGTTAATGTACTATGATGGCCGCGACACCGGTGACTGTCGATGCATATGTTGTGGCAAATATAAAACCTTGAGAACTTTGCCTTCCAAACGTGGTGTCAAGCTAGTTTTTTTCATAGCTGCACAACTACAGGCCTCACCTTAGGGAACCTAAATTGACAAAAGTGGGTCCCTAAAGACTTTTCTAAAAATAACATATCATAGGCAACAAAGCAGTGTTTGTTTTTGGTGAAATGATGCAACTCCATCAAAGATGTTTGTGTTAACCCGTGTTACGAAACGAGTTGGTTGTGATAGGAATGGCACATCTCATGTTAGGGTGTAGAGCTTAGATGAATTCAATACCAATTACATCACACAACCATGCCGTTAAGGTACCGTGATGATTGCGATATCAGAAACTGTCAATTCAGATGTCGTGGCAAATGTAAAACCTTGAGAAATTTGCCTTCTAGACATAGAATAGAGCTAGTTTTTTCACAACTATAGAACTATAGGCCTCACCTAAGAGAACCCAAATTGGCAAAAGTGGGTCCCTAGAGATTTTTCTAAAAACAACTTATCATAGGCAACATAGAAGTGTTTGTTTTGGTGAAATCATGCAATTCCATCAAAGATGACTAGGTCCACCTGTGTTACTAAACAAGTTGGTTATGACTGGAGTGGAACATCTCATGTTAGGGTGTAGAGCTTAGATGAAGTCAATATCAATTACATCGCACAACCACACCATTAAGGTACTGTTGATGCAAAATTAGATCTGCAAACACAAAGGGCTAATACCCGAATTCGATATCCAAAGCGTGCCAGCCGATTTGACCTGTTAATCGACAAGGATGAAGATACGAGCACTTTGGTCCTGACAACAGCGATACGCCCGGAAGTCACGACCAAAAGGTACTCACACGGAACTCGAGAATCGCCGAAGATTGCACTGGAGCAATACAACTTGCCGAATCGATGAGAACTCGTAAAAAAGAAAAATATGCAAATTGACGAAGTCCTCGAAAGTAGATGTAAATAAAAATAAAAGTTGTTTTTGATGTATTGATTGATTTTTCTTTACATTGCCCTTCACCCTATATTTATATCCTGATCTACAGAAACGTAACCAAATACGACTAGGACACTAAATCCAAATCTATGGAAACACATGACTTTGATACAACTCAGACTCTAATAAACGTATATAAGGAAATTAACTCCTATCTTATTCCATAGTCCGCCTCAGTCATGATGGTATTCTCATCGACTTCCTTTTTATCGGCACAATCCCTGTTCCATCAGCACAATCCCTGTTCCATCGGCAGCAGCCTTCAAACCATCTTTCATCGGCATCGGCAATAATACCCTTAACCTTATTGGCAACATTTCAATTTGAACCCATACGCCGCTACCACTCATAAGCAAACTCATTTTCATCAGCTATCAATCTACACAATAATCTTTCCTCTGCTGATTAGCCCTTCCTAACCATCTTGACACATGCTAAAAAATGATGTCAACACATGCCCCCCAATTTCGGAGTATAAGATATTGATGCTCCGAAATTTACTCCAGATAATGCCTGCTATTACCTATTTTTCAACCCATTCTCCAAGCATAACATGATTTGTTACCAGATTTAATCAAATCTAGATCTAATCCATGTATCTCAATAAATATCGCACATTTTCCAACTGTTTTTTGCCTCAATTACGGTTGAGATACCAAAATAACAATCCATCGGCAAGATCTTATCACAGCAACATCACCATTTTAAAACTGAAAGATCCTGTATCAAAATATCCTTCAAGTCATGACTACTTGCCATGCCATCAAATCTTCTGTACAATGCCTTGATTGTCGTGTGAACAGTTACCATATCTATCTGAACCACCTTGATCCATCCGCGTACGGCATAGAGATAAGTTAAGAATACCCCTACCCTAAATGGCCTATAAATAGATTTCTCCGAACTGTTCATCTTCTACCTTCAAATTGCAACCTTTGGCATTCTCTCTCCGGCGGCAACCCTAACTGCGCGTCCTCAACCCACCAGAGCTCCTTCCATCGTCATTTTCCAATCTCCAGCTTGTGCCCTCATCCTTCTCGAAACAATGGCGATCAACTTCAACGTCCCTGCGGTTCGTTTTTATTACTTTTACTTCGACCCTTCTGGCCCCTTGCGAAATCTTACAGTTGGTATTTTTTCTACTTCTTCCATTCTTTGATCTTCCAAACTCAGGAACTACCGCAACACACTGTTATTCCAACCAACCAACCTCCCTCCATTGCTAGGTCCAATGGGTGATCCAGATCCAACCGACCTGATCAACGCAGAGAGGCTAATCGTATTCCCTTCAAAGCTCAAATTTCTCTTTGAATCTATGGAAAGATACATTTCGATCTTGGCCCAAACCTACCAAAGGGTGAAAAACTGGTACTTGAGAGTCAACAGATCAATGCAAGTGTTCTGGGCAGAACGGAAGATAGATCAATGTATCAGCCTATCCATTGCTGAATCCATGATGATAGCTGCCGCTTATTTTTGGTCAGATACACAAATACCTTCATGTTCGGTCATGGCCCATGTGCCCCTACTCTTGCCGATGTATATATGCTCACCGGCTTGGATATCTCAACTGTCGATGAAGGCCACATTTTTGGTAGAAAAACTGAGTTAGAGTAAATACACGCAACATCGGCGCTGGACAGGATACATCCAAGAGTACCAAAAAACTGGTACTGTCAATCAAAGGGAACACGCCATATTCCTGAAACATGTGGCTGGAGAAGTTTATCTTCTGTGGTCGATCGTAGGACCAACTAACGCCTTCCTCCCAGCAGCGAACTCTTGGCCAACGGTGTCAGATTCCCACTTGGCCGATACCTCCTGAGCTCATCTACCACTTCTTCCACCAAGTGTCTCAGAAGCTTTCTACTTGGTGAACCCATCGGCAATCTAGGAGCCCGTTGGTTCATCAATATGTGGTAAACGCTCACATGCATAAACGTCTACAATGGGATTTCTTTTGCCAAGAATTCCCACGAGAGATCACCGAAGATTACATCCTTGGAGATGATGAATCGGCAACACGCCCTCCTCTCAACTTCGGCGAAGCCATAATCGTCCTTCCTGGAACAGAGTCCAATGAAGATCAAATTGGCAGGTTTTTTCAGAATTTCTACCATGGTCTCCCTCGTGATCTCAGAGCTTGGTACCCTATATCGATGAGGATAACAAGTTCCCTCTTCTTTTCAATTTGCCGATAGTGATCTGAACCAAGATAATGATCTTATGATGGCTATTATTACCCCCAGAGCAATCCCAGTAAACACATTTGGCAGCGGGAAGAATTCCCATATCACTTATGAATTCTACAATCCATCAGCAGTGTCTCGCCAATTAGCCTTTGGGCAACTGCCAATCAAACTATGCTTTGCCGATGTGATTAAGCCTAGAGAAATTATTACAGCTGGAACTGAATGGAGTAGAGTAGTAAGACTTGCTCCTGATGTCGATATTTCAAATGTTGATCTCTCCGCCTGGTCACCAGCTCTTTCATCATAGAGTCATATAAGCAATGTGGCAAGAGTGGAAAGAAACAGTTGTTTCAACATCCGTCATACATATCGGCACATGATCGATCCCAACTATCTGTTCCTGACGATGCAGTAAGTTCTTTTAACTTTGTCTCTCTCCTTCCTTTTATATGTATATTGGTAACTAATCTTCCCTGAAACAGGCCGATAATCCAGTTTCATCAATAAGCAAAAGTGGAAGACCCTTCAACCTCCACCCTATTTCTCCAGTCTCAATAATTGGACAACGCCCTACCTTAGAGGCCTAACCTTCCAGAGGACTCGTGCCAAAACTATCATCCTCCAGACCAAGACTAGCAACATCAAAGCCACTCCAATGGCTGCTGCTTCAAGCCTAATCAAGGTTTTTAAGGTAATAACCTTGCTTACTTTGTTTTTCTGTCGATGCACACTATATTAACATATAACTATCAGGATGTGAGAGCTGCAGCTGGATCGTCATCAGCAACTCTTCCAATATCAAGCACCACGACCTCTACTCTCCTTCAGAGGTATTCTCTTATTTTTACATTTTTTCTGTTAAATATCCAATCTTATACTCGTTTTGCAGCAACAAACGGGCACATCGGCAAGCACACCAAGCATGCAAGCTCCCCAATCAACACATTTCAATGCCCCCCAGCCAATTGTCGCTGAGGTCCAAACAAAGCGCAAAGCTTTAACCGATGCTGAAGCTCAACAAAAGCGACAGAAATCTACACCAGCCCTTCATCCATTCTAACACCTGTCAATCGACCCACTGATATAATTGAACAAGCTGCTTCTTCTGTACAAGATACACCATCAGCCATTATACTCAAGGGCCGACTACTGATGAGGTTGTAGAAGACATTCCATCGCATCCTCTACGATCCTTCGCATGATCTTTTCAAGCCGCTCCTTCAAGCCAAGCTCAAGAAATTGCCCTAAAGCAGGTAAACCGATTAACTGTTTGGTTTATAATATCCCCAGACACCACAAATAGGATTCCTAACTCTCTTTATTTCATAGGAACAAGATTCTCTCGATAGCTTGTTTCTTTTGCTATCGAGTTCCGATGATGACGGAGAAGAGGCGAGTTCTTCCCTGGCATTGGGAACAATATCGGCAGATACCTATGGCAAACTAGAAGTTCTCCTGAATCTGCTGCAACAAGATACTGCTCAACTGGTGATCGATTCAGATCCTGCAAGGACCATCTTCAAAACAATCCGTGGCCAAGTCCCTGCCGATGTTGAAGAAATCATCTTCCAGCAGTCCATCGGAGAGCAGACAACTTCAATATCAAAAGGCTGTTCATCGTATTGCCGACAGAGCAGCTCAGGCTCAACTTAAGGAAGAAATGCTGCAGCTGAAGCAAACTGCCGATGAGAAGCACAAAAGCATCAGCAACTTGCAAGCCTCCGATGCTGATCTTAAACAGAAAATCTTAGACCTATCGGCAAAAAGGGCAGCTCTGCTAGCTGAACTGAAAAAGGTTGAAACAGCCTGACTCAAGCCAAGCAAGAAGAAGACCAGCTTCCTGACGCTATCAAGACCCTTCAGCAAGAACGAGACGTCCAAGCTCGCAAGGCCTTGGTTCTCAAGAAGAAAACTCAAGCCTGTGGAAGGAAGTGCCGATGAAGATGCCAAGGAATTAAAAGAAACCGATGAAATTCGCCTGCGTGCGATATCAGCTATCCACGCTTTGTTAAATTAGCGCATCGGCAATGATTGATACTTTGTTTTGACTCTAGCCGATAGGATTGTTATCGGCAATTACTCTTTTATGCATCCATCCAGATACTAGGGTAATATTTCTTTAAATATTTTCCATTTAATGCTCTGGGAAATACAATCCTTCAAGATTTCAAGAATATATGCATTACCAGAACAGATTATTTATCCGATATGACTTCCTAATTAGGTGACCATTGCCAAACTTAGAACTTTTAGTCCCAATCGGTAAAATCAACTTCCAAACCAATTCTCATCGACAAATTCTACCACCTTCTTTGTCATACCATCTACTACTCTTTCTTATTCTCCTCGATGCTAACTAAAGCTTTTAACCGATGACCTGCTACATTTTCCAACTCATCCTTCATAAGGATATCATAATCATCGGCTGTCAATTGATCTTGAGAGCGTATTCGCCTAAACCAATTTTAATCTCCTAAGGTAAGACTGCATCATGTCCATACACCAACTGATAAGGTGTACCTTGGTTGCACCATAACACGCCATCCGATATGACCACAAAGCTTCATTAATTACTGTATGCCACTTCTTAGGATACTCTTTAATCTTGCGCTTAATGAGCTTGATAATTCCTTTATTAGATGCTTTAGCCTGACCATTAGCCTGGGCATAATACGGTGAAGAATTTCAAAACTTTAACCCATTCCTATAGCAAACTCATCAAATTCACCCGTTGTAAACATAGTGCCCTGATCTAGTGATGGTTTGAGGGATGCCAAATCGGTAAACAATATGCTCTTCACAAAATCAATCATATTAGCCGATGTCACCTTTTTAAAGAATTGCTTCAACCCACTTGTGAAATAATCGGTTAGCAACCAGAATTAAACTTATGCCCTTACTCGATGGTGGATAAATCTGACCGATGAGATCAATAGCCCAACCCCGGACGGCCAAGGCTTAATTATAGGGTTCATAGCTCTTTGATAAGTAGCACCTGCATTTTTCAAACCAAATGTCATAACTATCCACTCAAATAATCCCACATGTCCTGGACATCTAAAAGTAGTCTTAGGAAATATCTTCTTCAGCCATGAATATTTGATTATAACCTGCATTACCATCTATGAAACTGATAATCTGATGCCCTGCTGCAGCATCAATCAACAAATCAGCAATCGGCATTGGGTAACCATCCATCGGTGTGGCCTTATTGAGATTCCTAAAATCAATAGAAACATGGAAGTTTCCATTTTTCTTGTATACAAGAAACACATTAGAAATCCACTCTGCATATCGACACTGCCGAAAAACTTTGCCTCAATTAATTTAGTTATTTTGGCCTTAATATCAGGAAGTATATAGGATTGCAGCGGCGCTGGCTGCTGATGTGCCTAAATCCAGATTTAATAGGCAACCGATGTTCAGCTATAGATCGGTCTAACCCAGGCATTTCAGTATAATCCAAGCAAAACAATCTTTATATTCCTTTAACAAATCAACTAGTTGTGTTTACACTTGAATTTAACTTAGCGCTAATAAAAGTGGGCCATGGCCATCACCTTCACCAATATCTACTTCTATTAAATCATCTGCCGATGTAAATCCTTGACCTAATTTTCCATCATCGGCAAATCTATCCATTAAAACTCTTCTTCAGAACGACTGCTGGATCGGTAGAATTTCGTAATCGGCAACCTCGAGGAACTCTTTTTCCAAGCTTCTCCTGATATGCACTAGTCCGCTCATAAGTGTCTGATTCTGCCGATGCGATGATATAATAAGAATCACCAGGAACAACTTCATTTTGTCTCCAACCCATTGTATAAGACACTGATGCATTGTAGAAGGAACACAACAATAGCATGAATCCAATCCCTTCCTAAAAGCAGATTATATGCACCCTGCCATTTAATAACAAAGAAAGTTGTCGGTAAGTTTTACTGCGATGGTCAATTCAACACACACTGCCCCTTTAGCTGGTGATACATTGCCTTCAAAGTCCTTTAGCATCATATCAGTCTTAGTTAAGTCTTGATCTCCCTTACCAAGCTTCCGATACATCACATAAGGCATAATATTAATTGCAGCTCCTCCATCAATAAGTATCTTAGATACAGGCTGCCCATCAACTCTGCCTTTTACAAACAAAGCCTTGAGGTGTTGTCTCATCATCGGCAGGTTTCTCAAAAATAGCATCATTGGATCTAGTGTTAATTGAGCTATTTGGTCAGAGAGAAAAAAACTTCTTCTCGCTATCAGATAGAGCAAAAATTTCCATCGGCAACTAAACACCATATTGACATCTATCGATGGGCCTTTATTTTTGTGCCTTATTGCCACTGCTGATTACCAGATTTCTTATTCGAGGACTTCCTTCTTGGTAAAAGTCTTTTTGACGCTCTCGCTGCAATTTCCTCTTCTGTGTCTTTGTCAAACCCTCTGGACACCATTGAGGAAGTTTAGTTTTCCACACTGGCTGATAGGTCCTGGTTGTCTCCAACGACGTATATTAGGATCCCTGTAAATATTTCTTCATCAGGAACTCTTGCATTGTCATCTCTTTCAAGTTCCTCTTGGTTTCTCAGAAAATATGCAACGTGTTTACCAAGCCTTTCATGTACACTGAGCCTGCCCCTAGCCAATCATATACTGATGCTCCTTCTGATCGGCTCATTAATAGACAAAACCTTGATTACCAGATTGAAATCTTCTTATAGGACGATTAACTCCATAATAACCATTACACTCGGCAATCTTCAATAGTAGGTAACTTAATACCTTCCTCCCAACAATGAATAAAAAATGGACAATTCCAATGATCCTTATGCGATTCCACTCTTCTTGACGTCTTTCCTCTTGTTGTTGTCGATATCGATCCCTTCGCTGACGCCAGCCCTTCCTGTGTCTTTGGTTGAGTAATCATTGATGCCAGATCGAGGAGCTTCCAGAACTGCCACCTTCTGTCAATAGCCCCT
>CM036189.1:2903396-2970138 GCA_020631735.1 Saccharum officinarum | reverse complement strand
TACCCAGCTGTAAGGTCCTAGATGCTAGAGGGGTGAATAGCCTATAAAATTCTACAAGCACCACTAAGCAAACTTGTTAGAATAACAAACGGCGTAAGCGAGTTTTGCTTAGCCAAAGGTTGTGATGCAAGCCTCCTATCCACAAGTCTAGTAGATTATGATCTCTAGTTCACACAAGAGCTATGTCACTATTTTACACTAGAGAACAAGCTAACAACACTACTAGTCAAGCTATACTAGAGCAACACAAGATAATCTAGTAAAGATAAGTGCAAGAGATAGGATTGTGAATCTTATACCAACGGTGGAGTGAAGATGTTGCCAATCACCAAGATGATATACAATCAATTAATATTGACAACAACACAATATGTAGACCAATCACCGGGAGACAAGAGACATAATATTTTTGTTCACCCGGTGTTCACTGTGTGCACCGACAAGCTACGTCACCGGTTGTGTCGACCAACACTTAGATGGTTCCTCGGTGTGACCCTCAAGTCACTTGCCCCTCAAGGCACGCCCCGCAAGGCACCGCAAGACTCCACTCTCAAGTGAGGTAACTCAATGACACGCGCAATCCAAATAGAGTTGCTTTTGGCGTCCCACCGAGGAAAGCACAAGAACCTCTCACAAACAACCGGAGGTGGCCAAGAACAATCACCTTCTCTTGCCAACGCCTCCAACAATCTCCAAGCCGGCTAGGAGCAGTACTCTCCAAGAGTAACAAGAAATCCACCGGCTAAACCACCCACAAGTGCCACTAGATGCCCTCAAGCTATGCAATGCACTTTGGGATCACTCAATCTCACTTTTGATTTGCAATCAAGCAAGGGAGATGAGTGGAAGAGGGAGTTGCTTTTAGCTCAAAGGATGCACAAGAGTGTTAGAAATGCCAAGCTACCTCCCCAAGGGCCGGACAATGAGTATTTATAAGCACCCCAACCAAATAGAGCCGTTGCAACTCCCACTGACCGTTTTTTCGGGATGACCGGACACGCGGTCGAAACTGACCGGACGCGCTTAACCGCGTCCGGTCTCCAACGACCACTGCGCCAACGGTCAAAACCCATGACCGGACGTGCCTCTCAACCGCCGGACGCGCGGTCGTGATGACGGACGCGCCGTCGAACGACCGGACGCGCCGGTCGCCAGCACCGCGCGCGGCGAAAGCATGACCGGACGCGCCCCTCGCAACGACCGGACGCGCCGATCCGCACAGCACCCGCGCCGCGAAACAACGACCGGACGCGCTCCTTGCAACGACCGGACGCGGACAGTGCCAGCGTCCGGTCGGAGTCCAGTAAGCTCCTTCAACGACCGGACGCGTCCGATCGCGTGTGACCGGACGCGCACGCGTCCGATCATCCTCTGAACCGCAGTTCGCCTCTGGGCGAGGTGACCGGACGCGCGGTTGCAAACCCTAGCCCGCGCGCCCGAAAACCGCGCTGTAACTGACCGGACGCGTCCGGTCACACCGTGACCGCGTCCGGGTGCAGCGTCCGGTCACCTCAGTGACCCGTTCGCCTCCGTTTCTTTTCCGACTTTCGGCGTAGTGGAAAATAGGCATTTCATTTCCCCGAAATCGCCTGAATCCCGCGCTCGCACGCTCGGCGGGAGGGAGAGAGGAACCCAAACCCCTCTCTACCCGCAAACCACAGCGTGACCAACGCCACCTTTGCAAATGTGCCAACACCATCAAGTGTACATCTCCATGTGCTTGTGTGTTAGCATTTTCTCAATCATTTTCAAGGGTTTTCCAATTAGCTCACTAGGCCCTACATGCAATGCACTTCATGAATTCACCTAGTGGCACCCGTGCATCGAATAACCGATAAGACTTCCCCTCTTAATAGTTCGGCTATCGATCCTAAACCACTCACACCCTCTATTGTCTTGAGTGTAAAACAAAATGGCCCTATGGTTATACCTTTGCCTTGAGCCCAATTTGTTTCTCCAAATGATATGATCCACTTCATATCATCACATGACCGTCTCGATCCATCGACCTTGACTTCACTTGCTCTTCACCGTTGCATCGGTCCATCGGCGCTAAGTCTTGCTCAAGCTTCACCATCGCATGGTCCTTCGCTTCGAAGCCTCGACTTGCCCTTCCCTTCACAACCGGTCCATCGAGCCAAGCCTCATCTTGGTCTTCATCATCTTGGTCACATGAGTCAATGTCATGTCTCATATGCAATGACCACCTTTATCTAAATCATCCACTTAGATACAAAGGTTAGTCCTAGGTTTCATCAATTAGCCAAAACCAAACTAGGGACTTTCAATCTCCCCCTTTTTGGTAATTGATGACAACCCTCACAAAGATGATTTTGATAATAAAAGTTTTGAACTTGTCATACTTGTCCAATCATTTTGCTCATAAGTAAAGTTTGGACAATTATCACAAGCTCGGTTTGGTAGCATTAGCTCCCCCTACATATGTGCATAGAGTTTGGATTGAAAGCTTTGCACATATGCATGGATAGAAGTGTTGGGAGAGTAATTCTACCAAAATGATGCTATGGTGTAAGAAATGGACCTTTGAAGCGTGATACCAATCGGAGTTGCCTTTTACACCATCCTTAGCATCATGAAGTAACTAGACATCCATCAAAACTCAAGAACCCCGTGAGATCAACATTATATGTAAAGGTTCTTGGACCACTTGTAAAGCTTTAGGCAAGTCTAGATACCACATGTAAACTATTCCTATGCATGCTAGTAGATCATTTCATCATCCAATTTCTATACTAGCATTGCACCACACAAGCATGTATATTGAATTTAAATACATGTGCAATGAGCAAGTCATATGAGAATGCACAAACAAATGCAACAACTTTGTTTATGAGCTTGCTCCCCCTACTTGTGTGCATCAACAAATTTTATTTACCCCTTTATCAAGTCGAATCATCTTTTTCTCATCATAAATTTTATTTACCCCTTTATCAAGTTGAATCATCTTTTTCTCTCCCCTTTGTCAACAACTTACCCAAAAAGGGATCAAATTGTGGAGAGAAGGAAAAGTGTTTGATGGAGTAGATTGAAATTAATTGATACCACATGTAAGGTTTAAAAATTTATCAAATTTGGTTTAACCTAGAATACTTGCCAAAGATATTTAATTCGATTTGAACCAAAGACAAGCTTCTTCACTCCTCAAAATAAGGGTTATCTTGCCTATGTTGAATTAAACACTTATAGCAAATCTTCTAGATTCAACACTAGGTTTACAAGCTCACAAACATGTCATATGCCACCACTAGATCAAAATAAGCATAGAAGCAATAGTGGTAACATATATCCATCAAATTCATTTGATTTATCATGAATGCTTATGCGTACCACTTATTATGTCTACATGCTCTAGCAAGTCCTTAGCATAGGATGAATGACATGTCAATCAATTTTACCTTGCAATGTCGAAGGAGAGGCATGTCAATAAGTGGGTGGGGTGCATTCAACTCATGTTTGAGAAATCAAGAATGTTCAATTCATTTCTTAGCTTGCAAAACCTCTTTTCATCAAGTGGCTTAGTGAGAATATCGGCAAGTTGATCATCGGTGCCAACACTTTCAATGGCAATATCTCCCTTTTGTTGATGATCTCTAATGAAATGATGTCTTATGTCAATATGCTTTGTTCTTCCATGTTGAACCGGGTTTTGTATCATCTTGATTGCACTCTCATTATCACATAGCAACGGCACATTCTTGAAGTTGAGGCCATAATCCTTCAAAGTTGATTTCATCCATAGCAATTGTGCACAACAACTCCCCGCACTCACATATTCGGCTTCGGCGGTAGAGATTGCCACACTATTTTGTTTCTTTGAGGACCATGACACAAGTGATCTTCCAAGTAATTGACATGTGCCACTTGTGCTCTTTCTATTGATCTTGCAACCCCCATAGTCGGAGTCCGAATATCCAATCAATTCAACTTTTGACCCCTTGGGATACCATAGTCCAACATCTCTTGTTTGCTTCAAGTACCTCAATATTCTCTTTGCGGCCGTGAGATGACTTTCTCTAGGTGAGGCTTGATATCTAGCACACATGCAAACACTAAACATGACATCCGGCCTTGATGCGGTGACATAGAGTAGACTTCCAATCAAGGACCGATATTCCTTTTGATTCACCATTTTGCCATCAAGATCACTATCCAAATTGCCATTTGTGCCCATTGGAGTTGAAATTGGCTTTGCATCTTGCATTCCAAACTTCTTCAACATGTCCCTTATGTATTTCCCTTGACTCACAAATGTTCCATTCTTCAATTGCTTGACTTGGAGACCAAGGAAGTAGCTAAGTTCACCAATCATAGACATTTCAAACTCTTTGGCCATCATAGCACCAAATTCTTCACAATAAGCTTGATCGGTTGATCCAAAGATGATGTCATCAACATATATTTGCACTATGAATAGATCATTTCCAATCTTCTTGGTGAATAGAGTAGTATCAACCTTGCCCATTTTGAATCCCTTAGAGAGAAGGAAATCCCTTAGCCTCTCATACCATGCTCTAGGTGCTTGCTTTAAGCCATATAAAGCCTTCTTCAACTTGTACACATGGTTGGGTTTCTTGTCATCTTCAAATCCGGGCGGTTGCTCAACAAAGACTAACTCATTGATGATCCCATTGAGAAATGCACTTTTGACATCCATTTGATATAGTTTGATATTGTGTGCACAAGCATAAGCCAATAGAATCCTTATTGCCTCCAATCTTGCCACGGGAGCATATGTCTCATCATAGTCAAGACCTTCAACTTGAGTGTAACCTTGAGCAACTAGTCTTGCTTTGTTTCTCACTACAATGCCATCTTGATCTTGCTTGTTTTTGAACACCCACTTGGTTCCAATCACATTGTAGTCATTTGGCCTTTCTACCAATTCCCAAACATCATTTCTTGTGAAATTGTTTAAGTTCTTCTTGCATAGCCATGATCCAATCGGCATCCCTCAAAGCTTCTTCTATCTTCTTTGGTTCTATGGTTGACACAAATGATGCATGCTCACAAAACATAGTCAATCTTGATCTTGTTTGCACACCACTTCTAATATCACCAATAATACTATCAATGGGGTGATCTCTTGCAACATGTTGTGGTTGGAGTACTTGCACTTGATTGCTTGAGCTTGGTTGATCACTTGATGTATCTTGATGAGATGAACTAGCACCTTGTACTTGCACTTGAGAGTCACTAACTAGCTTGAATGGTGAATTGAGCACTTGATCTTTATCATCATCTTGAATATCAATAACTTGCTTTGCTCTAATGTCCCCAATGTCCATGTTCTTCATTGCTTCCACCAATAGAGTTCCACTAACATCATCTAGATTCTCTTCTTCATCTTGTGACCCATTGGTTTCATCAAATTGCACATCATGGACTTCTTCTAGAATGCCACTTGAGTTGTTCCAAACTCTATAAGCTTTGCTTGTAGTTGAATAACCAAGTAGGAACCCCTCATCACATCTCTTGTCAAACTTCCCCAATCTAGTGCCCTTCTTCAAGATATAGCATTTGCAACCAAACACCCTAAAGTAAGAAATATTGGGCTTTCTTCCATGAAGTAACTCATATGGGGTCTTCTCTAGCAATGGATGACAATATAGTCTATTGATGTAGTAGCAAGCGGTATTGATTGCTTCATCCCAAAATGATTGACTCACATTGTACTCATGAAGCATTGATCTAGCCATATCAAGCAATGTTCTATTCTTCCTCTCAACTAGGCCATTTGATTGTGGAGTGTACTTGGCCGAGAATTGATGTCCAATACCATAATGATCACAAAGTTCTTCAATTCTTGTATTCTTGAACTCACTTCCATTGTCACTTCTCACTTTCTTGATTCTAATCTCAAACTCATTGTGAACTCTAGTGAGAAATGTCTTGAAGGTGTCAAACACTTCACTTTTGTCACTAAGAAAGAATACCCATGTGAATCTTGTGAAGTCATCCACTATGACAAAGCCATACTTGTTGCCGCCTATGCTTGTATATGTTGTTGGTCCAAATAGATCCATGTGCATCAACTCAAATGCTTTGCATGTGCTCATTGTACTCTTCTTTGGATGTGAGCTTCCAACTTGCTTCCCGGCTTGACATGCACTACAAAGCTTATTCTTCTCAAATTCAACATCTTTCAAACCATTGACAAGATTGTGAGTTGTAAGCTTCTTCAATTGTTTCATGCCAACATGACCAAGCCTTCTATGCCAAAGCCAACCCATGCTTGATTTGGAGACTAAGCAAGTTGTCAAAGAAGTTTCTCTAGCATTGAAGTCAACTAGGTAGAGATTCTCATATCTAAAGCCCTTGAATGCCACATTTGAACCATCCACACTAATAACTTCCACATCATCAACCCCAAAGATGCATTTGTAGCCTAGATCACATATTTGTGCCACGGATAGAAGATTGAAATCCAAGCTTTCAACTAGCAACACATTAGAGATACTCATGTCATTTGATATTGCAATCTTTCCCAAGCCAATGACCTTGCCTTTCTTGTTATTGCCAAATGTGATAGAATCAACACCACTATCATTGTCATTGAATGAGTCAAACATTCTTGATGTACCGGTCATGTGTTGAGTGCACCCACTATCAATAATCCAATGCCTTCCTCCGGCTTTGTAATTGACCTACAAGCAAATCAATGAAGCTTAGGTACCCATTTTTGCTTGGGTCCTTGTAGGTTAGTAACTAAGCTCTTTGGTACCCAAATAGCCTTCTTCTTTGGGCCCACAATTGGTGTACCAACAAACTTAGCTTGCACACCCTTCACACCCTTGGTAAGCACATAGCAAGAATCAAAAGGTATAGCATTAACAAGGTTCTTGCTTTGGTTCTTTTTATTGCAATTATGCTCTAGGTGCCCAACTTGCTTACATCTATTGCAAAACCGACCATTGCCCTTCACAAAGCTAGGCTTTGGAGTTGCAAAGGCCGACTTGCCTTTCTTGGGGGTGTAGCCCAATCCCTCTTTGTTAAGAGAGAACCTTTGGCTACCCAAGCACTTAAGCAAGCGGGCCTCACCACCATAGGCCTTGCCTAGGGCGTGAGTGAGCTCATCCACCTCTCTCTTGAGAGTCTCATTCTCAACCATTAGTGAGGCATCACAAGTGAAACCATCACTAGTAGTAGAGGTAGAGTTGGTGGTGGTGGATGAAGAGCTACAAGAAGGGTTAGTATTTGACATGATGATAGGTTCATTAAAGGATTCATCAATTATATCACATGTAACACCTATATCACATGATACAACAACCTCCTTCTTTTCTTGTTGCTCAAGTAGCAATGAGTGAGCCTTTTCAAGCTTGGAATGAGCCTTACCAAGATCCTCATGGTCTTCCACTAGACTCTCATGAGTGGTCTTAAGCTCACCAAGAACTTTCTCAAGTATTGCTACTTTCATTGAAAGCTTCTTGCACTCCTTGTTCTTGGCAATAGCTATGTCTCTAGTTTGTTGCAACAAGTCATATAGTTGTTCTTTAGTTGGTTCATCATCATCATCATTTTCATTATCATATTTATCATTATCACTATCATGAACATATTCCATTTCACTTTCATCATCACTTTCATCATATAATACCTTAGCTTCTTTGGCCATGAAGCATGAAGAGGATGAATCAAATAGTAAAGGCTTCTTGTTGATAGCAATGGAAGCAAAAGCCTTGTTGGATGATTCTTCTTCTTCTTCTTCATCATCACTTTCCCAAGTGGCCACATAGACTCCATTCTTGCCTTTCTTGAATGTTATCTTGGCTTCTTTCTTTTTCTTCTCAAACTTGCCCCTCTTGTTGTTCTTCTTCTTATCATAGGGACATTCGGCTTGAAGATGTTCGGTGCTATCACAATTGAAGCACCTCCTTTGTTGCTCATTGCTCTTGAATTGTCATTTCTCTTTTTGAAGCCTCTTCTCTTAATGAACATGTGACCCATTTTCTTGACTACAAAAGCAAATGCCTCATCATCAATTTCATAATCTTCATCTTCACTATTGTCTTCTTCTTCAATGATGGTAGCTTTGCCCTTGGAGGAGATGGCCTTGAACGCCACGGTCTTCTTCTTCTTTTCATCTTCCACCTTCTCCTTGTCATCAACATCTTGATCATATTTGTCATAGGTTAATACTTCACCAAGCAAATCATTAGGCTTCATTGCTTCAAGCCCATCTCTTTGCAACATCATGATCAACATCTTGAATCTTCTAGGTAAGCTCAATAAGAACTTGTGACAAAAATCTTGATCTTGAGTCTTGTGCCCTAAGCTCTTGAGATCATTGACTATCACTTGCAATCTATGAAACATTTCAATGATTGTTTCATCATCCTTTTTCTTGAAGTTCTCAAACTCACTCTTGAGCCCATATAGCTTGGCACTCTTCACAACCTTAGTGCCTTCATATGTCTCACTCAACCTTGTCCATACTTCACTAGCCAATTCCAAATCTTTGATGCCCTCAAACACTTTTGTGTCAATACCATTATAGAGTGTATTGAGAGCCATTCTATTGCATGTTCTATTTGCTCTATCTTCATCGGTGAGATGATTGGGATCAATGATAGCAAAATCATTCTCGGTGACTTGCAATACTCTCTCATGAATAGAACCAAGGTACATTGTCATCTTTCTCTTCCAATGAGCAAAAGAACTAACACCATCAAAGAACGGTGGCTTGCCCCCAACATGATTGAACACAATTTGAGCCATTTTTCACACCGAAGGATGTTAAGCCTTGATTAAATCGGTGACCACGGCTCCGATACCACTTGTAAGGTCCTAGATGGCTAGAGGGGGGGTGAATAGCCTATAAAAATTCTACAAGCACCACTAAGCAAACTTGTTAGAATAACAAACGGCGTAAAGCGAGTTTTGCTTAGCCAAAGGTTGTGATGCAAGCCTCCTATCCACAAGTCTAGTAGATTATAATCTCTAGTTCACACAAGAGCTATGTCACTAATTTTTACACTAGAGAACAAGCTAACAACACTACTAGTCAAGCTACTACTAGAGCAACACAAGATAATCTAGTAAAGATAAGTGCAAGAGATAGGATTGTGAATCTTATACCAACGGTGGAGTGAAGATGTTGCCAATCACCAAGATGATATACAATCAATTAATATTGACAACAACACAATATGTAGACCAATCACCGGGAGACAAGAGACATAATATTTTTGTTCACCCGGTGTTCACTTGTGCACCGACAAGCTACGTCACCGGTTGTGTCGACCAACACTTAGATGGTTCCTCGGTGTGACCCTCAAGTCACTTGCCCCTCAAGGCACGCCCCGCAAGGCACCGCAAGACTCCACTCTCAAGTGAGGTAACTCAATGACACGCGCAATCCAATAGAGTTGCTTTTGGCGTCCCGCCGAGGAAAGCACAAGAACCTCTCACAAACAACCGGAGGTGGCCAAGAACAATCACCTTCTCTTGCCAACGCCTCCAACAATCTCCAAGCCGGCTAGGAGCGGTACTCTCCAAGAGTAACAAGAAATCCACCGGCTAAACCACCCACAAGTGCCACTAGATGCCCTCAAGCTATGCAATGCACTTTGGGATCACTCAATCTCACTTTTGATTTGCAATCAAGCAAGGGAGATGAGTGGAAGGAGTTGCTTTTGCTCAAAGGATGCACAAGAGTGTTAGAAATGCCAAGCTACCTCCCCAAGGGCCGGACAATGAGTATTTATAAGCACCCCAACCAAATAGAGCCGTTGCAACTCCACTGACCGTTTTTCGGGATGACCGGACACGCCGGTCGAAACTGACCGGACGCGCTTAACCGCGTCCGGTCCTCCAACGGTCACTGCGCCAACGGTCAAAACCCATGACCGGACGCGCCTCTCAACCGACCGGACGCGCCGGTCGTGATGACCGGACGCGCCCGTCGAACGACCGGACGCGCCGGTCGCTCAGCACCGCGCGCGCGAAGCAATGACCGGACGCGCCCCTCGCAACGACCGGACGCGCCGATCCGCACAGCACCCGCGCCGCGAAACAACGACCGGACGCGCTCCTTGCAACGACCGGACGCGACAGTGCCAGCGTCCGGTCGGAGTCCAGTAAGCTCCTTCAACGACCGGACGCGTCCGATCGCGTGTGACCGGACGCGCCACGCGTCCGATCATCCTCGTGAACCGCAGTTCCCTCTGGGCGACTGACCGGACGCGCCGGTCCCGCGAGTGACCGGACGCGCCGGTTGCAAACCCTAGCCCGCGCGCCCGAAACCGCGCTGTACTGACCGGACGCGTCCGGTCACACCGTGACCGCGTCTGGTGCAGCGTCCGGTCACCTCAGTGACCCGTTCGCCTCCGTTTCTTTTCCGACTTTCGGCGTAGTGGAAAATAGGCATTTCATTTCCCCGAAATCGCCTGAATCCCGCGCTCGCACGCTCGGCGGGAGGGAGAGAGGAACCCAAACCCCTCTCTACCCGCAAACCACAGCGTGTCCAACGCCACCTTTGCAAATGTGCCAACACCATCAAGTGTACATCTCCATGTGCTTGTGTGTTAGCATTTTCTCAATCATTTTCAAAGGTTTTTCCAATTAGCTCACTAGGCCCTACATGCAATGCACTTCATGAATTCACCTAGTGGCACCCGTGCATCGAATAACCGATAAGACTTCCCCTCTTAATAGTTCGGCTATCGATCCTAAACCACTCACACCCTCTATGTTGTCTTTAGTGTAAAACAAAATGGCCCTATGGTTATACCTTTGCCTTGAGCCCAATTTGTTTCTCCAAATAATATGATCCACTTCATATCATCACATGACCGTCTCGATCCATCGACCTTGACTTCACTTGCTCTTCACCGTTGCATCAGTCCATCGGCGCTAAGTCTTGCTCAAGCTTCACCATCGCATGGTCCTTCGCTTCGAAGCCTCGACTTGCCCTTCTCCTTCACAACCGGTCCATCGAGCCAAGCCTCATCTTGGTCTTCATCATCTTGGTCACATGAGTCAATGTCATGTCTCATATGCAATGACCACCTTTATCTAAATCATCCACTTAGATACAAAGGTTAGTCCTAGGTTTCATCAATTAGCCAAAACCAAACTAGGGACTTTCAATCTCCCCCTTTTTGGTAATTGATGACAACCCTCACAAAGATGATTTTGATAATAAAAGTTTTGAACTTGTCATACTTGTCCAATCATTTTGCTCATAAGTAAAGTTTGGACAATTATCACAAGCTCGGTTTTGGTAGCATTAGCTCCCCCTACATATGTGCATAGAGTTTGGATTGAAAGCTTTGCACATATGCATGGATAGAAGTGTTGGGAGAGTAATTCTACCAAAATGATGCTATGGTGTAAGAAATGGACCTTTGAAGCGTGATACCAATCGGAGTTGCCTTTTACACCATCCTTAGCATCATGAAGTAACTAGACA
The DNA here is from genome assembly GCA_020631735.1 of Saccharum officinarum. Lineage (NCBI taxonomy): Eukaryota > Viridiplantae > Streptophyta > Magnoliopsida > Poales > Poaceae > Saccharum > Saccharum officinarum. Next base: position 2,958,704 of record CM036189.1, on the reverse strand, counting down.
TCCATCAAAACTCAAGAACCCCGTGAGATCAACATTATATGTAAAGGTTCTTGGACCACTTGTAAAGCTTTAGGCAAGTCTAGATACAACATGTAAACTATTCCTATGCATGCTAGTAGATCATTTCATCGTCCAATTTCTATACTAGCATTGCACCACACAAGCATGTATATTGAATTTAAATACATGTGCAATGAGCAAGTCATATGAGAATGCACAAACAAATGCAACAACTTTGTTTATGAGCTTGCTCCCCCTACTTGTGTGCATCAACAAATTTTATTTACCCCTTTATCAAGTCGAATCATCTTTTCTCATCATAAATTTTATTTACCCCTTTATCAAGTTGAATCATCTTTTTCTCTCCCCCTTTGTCAACAACTTACCCAAAAAGGGTTCAAATTGTGGAGAGAAGGAAAAGTGTTTGATGGAGTAGATTGAAATTAATTTGATACCACATGTAAGGTTTAAAAATTTATCAAATTTGGTTTAACCTAGAATACTTGCCAAAGATATTTAATTCGATTTGAACCAAAGACAAGCTTCTTCACTCCTCAAAATAAGGGTTATCTTGCCTATGTTGAATTAAACATTTATAGCAAATCTTCTAGATTCAACACTAGGTTTACAAGCTCACAAACATGTCATATGCCACCACTAGATCAAAATAAGCATAGAAGCAATAGTGGTAACATATATCCATAAAATTCATTTGATTTATCATGAATGCTTATGCGTACCACTTATTATGTCTACATGCTCTATCAAGTCCTTAGCATAGGATGAAAAACATGTCAATCAATTTTACCTTGCAATGTCGAAGGAGAGGCATGTCAATAAGTGGGTGGGGTGCATTCAACTCATGTTTGAGAAATCAAGAATGTTCAATTCATTTCTTAGCTTGCAAAACCTCTTTTCATCAAGTGGCTTAGTGAGAATATCGGCAAGTTGATCATCGGTGCCAACACTTTCAATGGCAATATCTCCCTTTTGTTGATGATCTCTAATGAAATGGTGTCTTATGTCAATATGCTTTGTTCTTCCATGTTGAACCGGGTTTTGTATCATCTTGATTGCACTCTCATTATCACATAGCAACGGCACATTCTTGAAGTTGAGGCCATAATCCTTCAAAGTTGATTTCATCCATAGCAATTGTGCACAACAACTCCCCGCACTCACATATTCGGCTTCGGCGGTAGAGATTGCCACACTATTTTGTTTCTTTGAGGACCATGACACAAGTGATCTTCCAAGTAATTGACATGTGCCACTTGTGCTCTTTCTATTGATCTTGCAACCCCCATAGTCGGAGTCCGAATATCCAATCAATTCAACTTTTGACCCCTTGGGATACCATAGTCCAACATCTCTTGTTTGCTTCAAGTACCTCAATATTCTCTTTGCGGCCGTGAGATGACTTTCTCTAGGTGAGGCTTGATATCTAGCACACATGCAAACACTAAACATGACATCCGGCCTTGATGCGGTGACATAGAGTAGACTTCCAATCAAGGACCAATCAAACACGGGTGGACCCAGACATCTTCGATAAAATTGTAAGATTTTACCAAAACAATTGCTACTTTGTGGCCTATGATAAGTGATTTTTAGAAAAATCTCTAGGGGTCCACTTTTGCCAATTCAGGTTCTCTATGGTGAGGTATCTGATAATGTAGCCATGAAAAAAATCTAGCTCGATTTCATATCCGAAAGGCAAAGTTCTCATGGTTTTCAATCTGCCCTGAAATCAGCGTCAGCAGTCCCCGGTGTCGTGGCATCCAGCGTACATTAATGGCCTGGGTAAGTGACATAATTGATAGTGACGTCATCTAACCTATCCACCCTAACTTCCTATGTGCCATTCCTGTCCTACCCAGCTCGTTTCGAAACACGGGTGGACCCAGACATCTTCGATAAAATTGCAAGATTTTACCAAAACAATTGCTACTTTGTGGCCTATGATAAGTGATTTTTAGAAAAATCTCTAGGGGTCCACTTTTGCCAATTCAGGTTCTCTATGGTGAGGTATCTGATAATGTAGCCATGAAAAAAATCTAGCTCGATTTCATATCCGAAAGGCAAAGTTCTCATGGTTTTCAATCTGCCCTGAAATCAGCGTCAGCAGTCCCCGGTGTCGTGGCGTCCAGCGTACATTAATGGCCTGGGTAAGTGACATAATTGATAGTGACATCATCTAACCTATCCACCCTAACTTCCTATGTGCCATTCCTGTCCTACCCAGCTCGTTTCGAAACACGGGTGGACCCAGACATCTTCGATAAAATTGCAAGATTTTACCAAAACAATTGCTACTTTGTGGCCTATGATAAGTGATTTTTAGAAAAATCTCTAGGGGTCCACTTTTGCCAATTTAGGTTCTCTATGGTGAGGTATCTGATAATGTAGCCATGAAAAAAATCTAGCTCGATTTCATATCCGAAAGGCAAAGTTCTCATGGTTTTCAATCTGCCCTGAAATCAGCGTCAGCAGTCCCCGGTGTCGTGGCGTCCAGCGTACATTAATGGCCTGGGTAAGTGACATAATTGATAGTGACATCATCTAACCTATCCACCCTAACTTCCTATGTGCCATTCCTGTCCTACCCAGCTCGTTTCGAAACACGGGTGGACCCAGACATCTTCGATAAAATTGCAAGATTTTACCAAAACAATTGCTACTTTGTGGCCTATGATAAGTGATTTTTAGAAAAATCTCTAGGGGTCCACTTTTGCCAATTCAGGTTCTCTATGGTGAGGTATCTGATAATGTAGCCATGAAAAAAATCTAGCTCGATTTCATATCCGAAAGGCAAAGTTCTCATGGTTTTCAATCTGCCCTGAAATCAGCGTCAGCAGTCCCCGGTGTCGTGGCGTCCAGCGTACATTAATGGCCTGGGTAAGTGACATAATTGATAGTGACATCATCTAACCTATCCACCCTAACTTCCTATGTGCCATTCCTGTCCTACCCAGCTCGTTTCGAAACACGGGTGGACCCAGACATCTTCGATAAAATTGCAAGATTTTACCAAAACAATTGCTACTTTGTGGCCTATGATAAGTGATTTTTAGAAAAATCTCTAGGGGTCCACTTTTGCCAATTCAGGTTCTCTATGGTGAGGTATCTGATAATGTAGCCATGAAAAAAATCTAGCTCGATTTCATATCCGAAAGGCAAAGTTCTCATGGTTTTCAATCTGCCCTGAAATCAGCGTCAGCAGTCCCCGGTGTCGTGGCGTCCAGCGTACATTAATGGCCTGGGTAAGTGACATAATTGATAGTGACATCATCTAACCTATCCACCCTAACTTCCTATGTGCCATTCCTGTCCTACCCAGCTCGTTTCGAAACACGGGTGGACCCAGACATCTTCGATAAAATTGCAAGATTTTACCAAAACAATTGCTACTTTGTGGCCTATGATAAGTGATTTTTAGAAAAATCTCTAGGGGTCCACTTTTGCCAATTCAGGTTCTCTATGGTGAGGTATCTGATAATGTAGCCATGAAAAAAATCTAGCTCGATTTCATATCCGAAAGGCAAAGTTCTCATGGTTTTCAATCTGCCCTGAAATCAGCGTCAGCAGTCCCCGGTGTCGTGGCGTCCAGCGTACATTAATGGCCTGGGTAAGTGACATAATTGATAGTGACATCATCTAACCTATCCACCCTAACTTCCTATGTGCCATTCCTGTCCTACCCAGCTCGTTTCGAAACACGGGTGGACCCAGACATCTTCGATAAAATTGCAAGATTTTACCAAAACAATTGCTACTTTGTGGCCTATGATAAGTGATTTTTAGAAAAATCTCTAGGGGTCCACTTTTGCCAATTCAGGTTCTCTATGGTGAGGTATCTGATAATGTAGCCATGAAAAAAATCTAGCTCGATTTCATATCCGAAAGGCAAAGTTCTCATGGTTTTCAATCTGCCCTGAAATCAGCGTCAGCAGTCCCCGGTGTCGTGGCGTCCAGCGTACATTAATGGCCTGGGTAAGTGACATAATTGATAGTGACATCATCTAACCTATCCACCCTAACTTCCTATGTGCCATTCCTGTCCTACCCAGCTCGTTTCGAAACACGGGTGGACCCAGACATCTTCGATAAAATTGCAAGATTTTACCAAAACAATTGCTACTTTGTGGCCTATGATAAGTGATTTTTAGAAAAATCTCTAGGGGTCCACTTTTGCCAATTCAGGTTCTCTATGGTGAGGTATCTGATAATGTAGCCATGAAAAAAATCTAGCTCGATTTCATATCCGAAAGGCAAAGTTCTCATGGTTTTCAATCTGCCCTGAAATCAGCGTCAGCAGTCCCCGGTGTCGTGGCGTCCAGCGTACATTAATGGCCTGGGTAAGTGACATAATTGATAGTGACATCATCTAACCTATCCACCCTAACTTCCTATGTGCCATTCCTGTCCTACCCAGCTCGTTTCGAAACACGGGTGGACCCAGACATCTTCGATAAAATTGCAAGATTTTACCAAAACAATTGCTACTTTGTGGCCTATGATAAGTGATTTTTAGAAAAATCTCTAGGGGTCCACTTTTGCCAATTCAGGTTCTCTATGGTGAGGTATCTGATAATGTAGCCATGAAAAAAATCTAGCTCGATTTCATATCCGAAAGGCAAAGTTCTCATGGTTTTCAATCTGCCCTGAAATCAGCGTCAGCAGTCCCGGTGTCGTGGCGTCCAGCGTACATTAATGGCCTGGGTAAGTGACATAATTGATAGTGACATCATCTAACCTATCCACCCTAACTTCCTATGTGCCATTCCTGTCCTACCCAGCTCGTTTCGAAACACGGGTGGACCCAGACATCTTCGATAAAATTGCAAGATTTTACCAAAACAATTGCTACTTTGTGGCCTATGATAAGTGATTTTTAGAAAAATCTCTAGGGGTCCACTTTTGCCAATTCAGGTTCTCTATGGTGAGGTATCTGATAATGTAGCCATGAAAAAAATCTAGCTCGATTTCATATCCGAAAGGCAAAGTTCTCATGGTTTTCAATCTGCCCTGAAATCAGCGTCAGCAGTCCCCGGTGTCGTGGCGTCCAGCGTACATTAATGGCCTGGGTAAGTGACATAATTGATAGTGACATCATCTAACCTATCCACCCTAACTTCCTATGTGCCATTCCTGTCCTACCCAGCTCGTTTCGAAACACGGGTGGACCCAGACATCTTCGATAAAATTGCAAGATTTTACCAAAACAATTGCTACTTTGTGGCCTATGATAAGTGATTTTTAGAAAAATCTCTAGGGGTCCACTTTTGCCAATTCAGGTTCTCTATGGTGAGGTATCTGATAATGTAGCCATGAAAAAAATCTAGCTCGATTTCATATCCGAAAGGCAAAGTTCTCATGGTTTTCAATCTGCCCTGAAATCAGCGTCAGCAGTCCCCGGTGTCGTGGCGTCCAGCGTACATTAATGGCCTGGGTAAGTGACATAATTGATAGTGACATCATCTAACCTATCCACCCTAACTTCCTATGTGCCATTCCTGTCCTACCCAGCTCGTTTCGAAACACGGGTGGACCCAGACATCTTCGATAAAATTGCAAGATTTTACCAAAACAATTGCTACTTTGTGCCTATGATAAGTGATTTTTAGAAAAATCTCTAGGGGTCCACTTTTGCCAATTCAGGTTCTCTATGGTGAGGTATCTGATAATGTAGCCATGAAAAAAATCTAGCTCGATTTCATATCCGAAAGGCAAAGTTCTCATGGTTTTCAATCTGCCCTGAAATCAGCGTCAGCAGTCCCCGGTGTCGTGGCGTCCAGCGTACATTAATGGCCTGGGTAAGTGACATAATTGATAGTGACATCATCTAACCTATCCACCCTAACTTCCTATGTGCCATTCCTGTCCTACCCAGCTCGTTTCGAAACACGGGTGGACCCAGACATCTTCGATAAAATTGCAAGATTTTACCAAAACAATTGCTACTTTGTGGCCTATGATAAGTGATTTTTAGAAAAATCTCTAGGGGTCCACTTTTGCCAATTCAGGTTCTCTATGGTGAGGTATCTGATAATGTAGCCATGAAAAAAATCTAGCTCGATTTCATATCCGAAAGGCAAAGTTCTCATGGTTTTCAATCTGCCCTGAAATCAGCGTCAGCAGTCCCCGGTGTCGTGGCGTCCAGCGTACATTAATGGCCTGGGTAAGTGACATAATTGATAGTGACATCATCTAACCTATCCACCCTAACTTCCTATGTGCCATTCCTGTCCTACCCAGCTCGTTTCGAAACACGGGTGGACCCAGACATCTTCGATAAAATTGCAAGATTTTACCAAAACAATTGCTACTTTGTGTCCTATGATAAGTGATTTTTAGAAAAATCTCTAGGGGTCCACTTTTGCCAATTCAGGTTCTCTATGGTGAGGTATCTGATAATGTAGCCATGAAAAAAATCTAGCTCGATTTCATATCCGAAAGGCAAAGTTCTCATGGTTTTCAATCTGCCCTGAAATCAGCGTCAGCAGTCCCCGGTGTCGTGGCGTCCAGCGTACATTAATGGCCTGGGTAAGTGACATAATTGATAGTGACATCATCTAACCTATCCACCCTAACTTCCTATGTGCCATTCCTGTCCTACCCAGCTCGTTTCGAAACACGGGTGGACCCAGACATCTTCGATAAAATTGCAAGATTTTACCAAAACAATTGCTACTTTGTGTCCTATGATAAGTGATTTTTAGAAAAATCTCTAGGGGTCCACTTTTGCCAATTCAGGTTCTCTATGGTGAGGTATCTGATAATGTAGCCATGAAAAAAATCTAGCTCGATTTCATATCCGAAAGGCAAAGTTCTCATGGTTTTCAATCTGCCCTGAAATCAGCGTCAGCAGTCCCGGTGTCGTGGCGTCCAGCGTACATTAATGGCCTGGGTAAGTGACATAATTGATAGTGACATCATCTAACCTATCCACCCTAACTTCCTATGTGCCATTCCTGTCCTACCCAGCTCGTTTCGAAACACGGGTGGACCCAGACATCTTCGATAAAATTGCAAGATTTTACCAAAACAATTGCTACTTTGTGTCCTATGATAAGTGATTTTTAGAAAAATCTCTAGGGGTCCACTTTTGCCAATTCAGGTTCTCTATGGTGAGGTATCTGATAATGTAGCCATGAAAAAAATCTAGCTCGATTTCATATCCGAAAGGCAAAGTTCTCATGGTTTTCAATCTGCCCTGAAATCAGCGTCAGCAGTCCCCGGTGTCGTGGCGTCCAGCGTACATTAATGGCCTGGGTAAGTGACATAATTGATAGTGACATCATCTAACCTATCCACCCTAACTTCCTATGTGCCATTCCTGTCCTACCCAGCTCGTTTCGAAACACGGGTGGACCCAGACATCTTCGATAAAATTGCAAGATTTTACCAAAACAATTGCTACTTTGTGTCCTATGATAAGTGATTTTTAGAAAAATCTCTAGGGGTCCACTTTTGCCAATCTATGGTGAGGTATCTGATAATGTAGCCATGAAAAAAATCTAGCTCGATTTCATATCCGAAAGGCAAAGTTCTCATGGTTTTCAATCTGCCCTGAAATCAGCGTCAGCAGTCCCCGGTGTCGTGGCGTCCAGCGTACATTAATGGCCTGGGTAAGTGACATAATTGATAGTGACATCATCTAACCTATCCACCCTAACTTCCTATGTGCCATTCCTGTCCTACCCAGCTCGTTTCGAAACACGGGTGGACCCAGACATCTTCGATAAAATTGCAAGATTTTACCAAAACAATTGCTACTTTGTGTCCTATGATAAGTGATTTTTAGAAAAATCTCTAGGGGTCCACTTTTGCCAATCCAGGTTCTCTATGGTGAGGTATCTGATAATGTAGCCATGAAAAAAATCTAGCTCGATTTCATATCCGAAAGGCAAAGTTCTCATGGTTTTCAATCTGCCCTGAAATCAGCGTCAGCAGTCCCCGGTGTCGTGGCGTCCAGCGTACATTAATGGCCTGGGTAAGTGACATAATTGATAGTGACATCATCTAACCTATCCACCCTAACTTCCTATGTGCCATTCCTGTCCTACCCAGCTCGTTTCGAAACACGGGTGGACCCAGACATCTTCGATAAAATTGCAAGATTTTACCAAAACAATTGCTACTTTGTGGCCTATGATAAGTGATTTTTAGAAAAATCTCTAGGGGTCCACTTTTGCCAATTCAGGTTCTCTATGGTGAGGTATCTGATAATGTAGCCATGAAAAAAATCTAGCTCGATTTCATATCCGAAAGGCAAAGTTCTCATGGTTTTCAATCTGCCCTGAAATCAGCGTCAGCAGTCCCCGGTGTCGTGGCGTCCAGCGTACATTAATGGCCTGGGTAAGTGACATAATTGATAGTGACATCATCTAACCTATCCACCCTAACTTCCTATGTGCCATTCCTGTCCTACCCAGCTCGTTTCGAAACACGGGTGGACCCAGACATCTTCGATAAAATTGCAAGATTTTACCAAAACAATTGCTACTTTGTGTCCTATGATAAGTGATTTTTAGAAAAATCTCTAGGGGTCCACTTTTGCCAATTCAGGTTCTCTATGGTGAGGTATCTGATAATGTAGCCATGAAAAAAATCTAGCTCGATTTCATATCCGAAAGGCAAAGTTCTCATGGTTTTCAATCTGCCCTGAAATCAGCGTCAGCAGTCCCGGTGTCGTGGCGTCCAGCGTACATTAATGGCCTGGGTAAGTGACATAATTGATAGTGACATCATCTAACCTATCCACCCTAACTTCCTATGTGCCATTCCTGTCCTACCCAGCTCGTTTCGAAACACGGGTGGACCCAGACATCTTCGATAAAATTGCAAGATTTTACCAAAACAATTGCTACTTTGTGTCCTATGATAAGTGATTTTTAGAAAAATCTCTATGGGTCCACTTTTGCCAATCTAATTTCTCTATGGTGAGGTATTTGATAATGTAGCCATGAAAAAAATCTAGCTCGATTTTATATCCGAAAGGCAAAGTTCTCATGGTTTTCAATCTGCCATGAAATCAGCGTCAGCAGTCCCCGGTGTCGTGGCGTCCAGCGTACATTAATGGCCTGGGTAAGTGACATAATTGATAGTGACATCATCTAACCTATCCACCCTAACTTCCTATGTGCCATTCCTGTCCTACCCAGCTCGTTTCGAAACACGGGTGGACCCAGACATCTTCGATAAAATTGCAAGATTTTACCAAAACAATTGCTACTTTGTGGCCTATGACAAGTGATTTTTAGAAACATCTCTAGGGGTCCACTTTTGCCAATTTAGGTTCTCTATGGTGAGGTATCTGATAATGTAGCCATGAAAAAAATCTAGCTCGATTTCATATCCGAAAGGCAAAGTTCTTATGGTTTTCATCTGCCCTGAAATCAGCGTCAGGAGTCCCCGGTGTCGTGGCGTCCAGCGTACATTAATGGCCTAAGTAAGTGACATAATTGATAGTGACATCATCTAACCTATCCACCCTAACTTCCTATGTGCCATTCCTGTCCTACCCAGCTCGTTTCGAAACACGGGTGGACCCAGACATCTTCGATAAAATTGCAAGATTTTACCAAAACAATTGCTACTTTGTGGGCTATCACAAGTGATTTTTAGAAAAATCTCTAGGGGTCCACTTTTGCCAATTCAGGTTCTCTATGGTGAGGTATCTGATAATATAGCCATGAAAAAAATCTAGCTCGATTTCATATCCGAAAGGCAAAGTTCTCATGGTTTTCAATCTGCCATGAAATCAGCGTCAGCAATCCCTAGTGTCATGGCATCCAGCGTACATTAATGGCCTGGGTAAGTGACATAATTGATAGTGACATCATCTAACCTATCCACCCTAACTTCCTATGTGTCATTCCTGTCCTACCCAGCTTGTTTCGAAACACGGGTGGACCTAGACATCTTCGATAAAATTGCAAGATTTTACCAAAACAATTGCTACTTTGTGTCCTATGCCAAGTGATTTTTAGAAAAATCTCTAGGGGTCCACTTTTGCCAATTCAGGTTCTCTATGGTGAGGTATCTGATAATGTAGCCATGAAAAAAATCTAGCTCGATTTCATATCTGAAAGGCAAAATTCTCATGGTTTTCAATCTGTCCTGAAATCAGCGTCAGCAGTCCCCGGTGTCGTGGCGTCCAGCATACATTAATGGCCTGGGTAAGTGACATAATTGATAGTGACATCATCTAACCTATCCACCCTAACTTCCTATGTGCCTTTCCTATCCTACCCAGCTCGTTTCGAAACACGGGTGGACCCAGACATCTTCGATAAAATTGCAAGATTTTACCAAAACAATTGTTACTTTGTGTCCTATGATAAGTGATTTTTAGAAAAATCTCTAAGTGTCCACTTTTGCCAATTCAGGTTCTCTATGGTGAGGTATCTGATAATGTAGCCATGAAAAAAATCTAGCTCGATTTTATATTCGAAAGGCAAAGTTCTCATGGTTTTCAATCTGCCCTAAAATCAGCGTCAGCAGTCCCCGGAGTCATGGCGTCCAGCGTACATTAATTGTCACACCCGGTTTTCTAAAGAACAAAACCAGGCTAATCATATGTGTGCCCAGGAAGTCCACACATATGCCAGAATGAAAAAGTAACAGAAACAATGTTATTATATAACGTATACATAGCTATATTAACACTTACATCAGAGTATTGCGGAACGGTGACTAAACTTCGGGCTCCATTCTTCTCAGGGACGGCTGACTGGGGGTAACATATGCCTAGCACTTCTACTAGTCTTCTGGAAACTCCACTACACCTTTGTCCTTCTTCCGAGTAGCATCTTACTACACACTGGAGTGTTGGGGAAATAGCAAGAATGAGTCCATGTCGAACTCAACAAGTATAACACAGGGTTCATGAGGCTCAAAAAGGCTAGACACTGTTTAACTGCGTTTAGCTTTTAATCATATATTAACAATTGAGTAGCATCAAGATAAACCGCTTCCCATTAAAGAACCAATGATCAATTGTAATAATGATAATGAATAGCATTAACATGAGCATAATAATAATCAACAATAATTAAACATGATATAGCAATGGTGATCATCTATCTGTAGATGTTCCAAGGCCGCTCGTATCCGTGAGCACGGCTAGTATACCAGTTTTTAACTCTGCGCAGAGGTGTACACTTTCACTGTGAGTCATGATTTCCAAATGCATGGGTTTGCAAGGCCCAAAACATCAGAGACCATATAAAGCCACTCAAAAGTTCGTCTAACAAGTTAGGGCCATTAGATTCACTCGGCAGGCAGATGTAGAACCCCCCTTCCCTGTGGCACAACAACCGCAGCCTATACACACTAGGCCAGGGGCTCGCACTACACCCAAAGTGGCAAGCCATTCTTACGCCATTTAAGGTAACCTCTAACAAGCTAGAAAAGGTCTCTTGAACAACTAGAGCCAGAGCCATATAGCCCTCACAGCTGTACTGTATGTCCCGGATGGTCATGTACAGATAAGTCCTTATGAAGAGAAACCAGAGCAACAATATAACCCCTTGCTCTAGCCCCCTTTTCAACAGTAATAAAATTATCTTAATGGTTGATTGCTTAATCCATTAATCAAATTACAAGATCATTGTTCATAATTAAGCACTAGCGATAGCTACCCAAATGCATAACCCATAGGTGACAAGGAAACAAGATATCAATAGCTAAGTTATAATCTCTATGGTTGTCAAGGAAGACACATGCATATGTATGATAATTTCAGTAAATAGGTAACAAGGATGGTCCCATGTTATACTTGCCTTAATCAAAGCTTTCCTGATGATACTGCTGGTCTGGCTCAAAATAATACTCCTGATCGTCAAGAAATTGCTCACCGTCTATACTCGATCATCAATCAACAACACACATGCATCCAATCAAACATACACGAAGCAAACAAAGAGATACAATTAGAACAGTACACCAACAATAACAAAACAGTAATAAAAGTTTATAAAACTCTTCTACACGTTTCTACGATCACACATACGCAAAGATCACCAAATTTGGAGTTAAAACGTGAAAGTTATGAATTTTCTAAGATTTCCTATATATAAATAATTACTTTAATATAAACTCGAAAATAAATTGTCAAAAACCTACCGTACAATACTACCAACATGTAGAGCTCGCAAATACGAACCTAACGCAATTTGAACGGGTCAAATCGGAGTTAAAACGTGGAAGATATGGTCTAAACAAGATTGTATGTGTATATGTATTTCTATTGTATTTCAGGATTTGTTTTACTAAAGAAAAACGGCCACAAATCGTACCCATGACATCATGTGATGTCATCAAGCTAGCTAGCAAAATGAAGCAGGGCGCTATTTGCTGGATTCATATTAATTGAGCTAAAGCTAATCATATTTTATTTGATAAAGTACTGTCACATAATTTATATATTAAACAAGTTAAACTTTATCTGTGCAGAGAAAATAATTAAACATGTGAGAACTTCTACTCGAACTAGATAGGACATGTGTTCAAGCTAATATATTATAATAAAAAAAATATACATTGATGACAGAAGTTAAATCATGTTAAACTTTGACTTAGCAAAATAAAATGACATGCGAGAACACCTATTTTTGAATTTAATATATGCAACGTGGTTTACTAATCAAGTTATAAGTAAAGAAAATATATTCACGTAGCAATTAATCATATTTAACATCTATATTTCTGATATCATAGTGTAACACCTATATTGCTTTTAAATTAGAAAACTAGTGACATGCAAGTTAATCAAATTAATATTTAAATTATAAAATTCATAGCCATATGATAGGACGATCATCGGTACTAACATGTAGATTACGTCGCCACAAAACTAACGCAACAAGATCAAGCAAAATCTGAGCTACGAGTATATAAGGCGTGAACAAGTTAGCTATGGAACATAATCAGAAGGAGAAGGTACATGTAATTGATCGGAAGTTGAGTCAAAAGGATATATAGTTTAAGAAATAAATGAACGGTGGAGGAATTTTGTGCATGTCATCCGTAGCTTACTCTAGTCAATTGGAGCTCCGGCCGTGCAACCTTCTAGCGACCAGGCAAGGGCGAGGTGGGGCTGGCTCGGCTGCTATGTGGCCGGGTGGTGCTCGTGCAGATCAACAACCTGGCGCGGAGTCCTGGGCGTGACACCGACACGGTTCGCACGGAGGTGCAGGCGACGCGGGATCGGATCAATGCCTGCTTCGACGAGAAGAAGAAATACAGTTCTACACGGACACCACGCTGCACGACGAGAAGAACCTCGTGGTGGTGGCAAGAGAAGGAGGGAAAAAAATATAATTTACTACATCAGAGATTTCTCTAACTAGGGGCTCCTCTTATGGTAGTTTTGGTGTGCTTTGCCCAAGGGATAGGTACGTATATATAGGGAGGAAAACTCTCCACCTTCACATCAACTAGCAATATGGTACTAATTGATGTTGCACCCTCCACCTTTACTAATAGGCCTAATTAATTATTAAAGCCCATTAGTAAATAAAGACATGGGCATTTGGGCATGAGTAAATCTGAGATATTTTATTATTTTCGGAATTAATTAATTTTATCAATAAAATAATTCTATAAAAGTCCAGAATTGAATTTTAAGACACGAAAAATACTCCGAAGGCTTCGAAAATTCAGGAAAAATTTTCAGAGATATTTTAGAATGAGATGAACCCAAATAAAGTATTTGGAGCTCACTAAAAAATAATTTTGGAGCTTCGTGGTCGCCAATGGAGTCCGTCGGGAAACATTGGAGTGGAAGCGGAATTCGCCCAAGATGAGAAACATGGCCGGAAAAACTCGCCGAACCATCGCCGAAATTTCGCCGGAACGCAAGCTGTACACGACGAACTTCGGCGAGAGGTGGAGGGAGCTACGAGCGACGGCTCGCGATAGGGGTTGTACTTCTGAAACCAGGGCGTCGAAGGCTACGCTGGCATATATATAGTCGTAAGGTTTGGAAACTTTTCAGAATTTCTTAATTTCGGGATTATTTTAATTCCACGAATAAAATAATTCCAGAAAATCTAGAATTACCTTTTTGGCCGTGAAAAATAGTCCGGAGCTCAGAAAAATCACGGGAAAAATCCTGGAGACTCTTGGAGAGATAAGGAACTCAACTAAATGAGTTTGAGCTCATGAAAAGATTGATGAAGAGATCAAGGAAAAAGATTAAGCTCACGGAAATTAAAATTTTAAATCCAGAAAATGCCAAAAAGTTTTCCAGTAACAAGCAAACGTCGTCCTATGGTATTTTGAAAATAATAGCACTCACCAACACCAAAGACAAGCATCACACAAACACCACATTATCAATTTAATATGAAAAGTTTAAAACCAAAATTTTCTATATTTAAATTAGCAGCAACTTAACTTATCCAATAAATTTATTCAAATATTGAAATCATCTATTTTATTTAGTATTTTTCATGCACAACCTAAAATAGGAAATTTTGGGTGTGACATTAATGGCCTGGGTAAGTGACATAATTGATAGTGACATCATCTAACATATCCATCGTAACTTCCTATTTGCCATTCCTGTCCTACCCAGCTCATTTTGAAACACGGGTGGACCTAGACATCTTCGATAAAATTGCAAGATTTTACCAAAACAATTGCTACTTTGTGGCCTATGATAAGTGATTTTTAGAAAAATCTCTAGGGGTCCACTTTTGCCAATCTATGGTGAGGTATCTGATAATGTAGCCATGAAAAAAATCTAGCTCAATTTCATATCCGAAAGGCAAAGTTCTCATGGTTTTCGATCTGCCCTGAAATCAGCGTCAGCAGTCCCCGGTGTCGTGGCGTCCACCGTACATTAATGGCCTGGGTAAGTGACATAATTGATAGTGACATCATCTAACCTATCCACCCTAACTTCCTATGTGCCATTCCTGTCCTACCCAGCTCGTTTTGAAACACGGGTGGACCCAGACATCTTCGATAAAATTGCAAGATTTTACTAAAACAATTGTTACTTTGTGTCCTATGATAAGTGATTTTTAGAAAAAATCTCTTCGGATCCACTTTTACCAAAATAATTGCTACTTTGTGGCCTATGATAAGTGATTTTTAGAAAAATCTCTAGGGGTCCACTTTTGCCAATCTATGGTGAGGTATCTGATAATGTAGCCATGAAAAAAATCTAGCTCAATTTCATATCCAAAAGGCAAAGTTCTCATGGTTTTCAATCTGCCCTGAAATCAGCGTCAGCAGTCCCCGGTGTCATGGCGTCCAGCGTACATTAATGGCCTGGGTAAGTGACATAATTGATAGTGACATCATCTAACCTATCCACCCTAACTTACTATGTGCCATTCTTATCCTACCCAGCTCGTTTCAAAACACGGGTGGACCCAGACATCTTTGATAAAATTGCAAGATTTTACCAAAACAATTGCTACTTTGTGTCCTATGATAAGTGATTTTTAGAAAAATCTCTAGGGGTCCACTTTTGCCAATTCAGGTTCTCTATGGTGAGGTATCTGATAATGTAGCCATGAAAAAAATCTAGCTCGATTTCATATCCGAAAGGCAAAGTTCTCATAGTTTTCAATCTACCCTGAAATCAGCGTCAGCAGTCCCCGGTGTCATGGCATCCAGCGTACATTAATGGCCTGGGTAAGTGACATAATTGATAGTGACATCATCTAACCTATCCACCCTAACTTCCTATGTGCCATTCCTGTCCTACCCAGCTCGTTTCGAAACACGGGTGGACCCAGATATCTTTGATAAAATTGCAAGATTTTACCAAAACAATTGCTACTTTGTGTCCTATGATAAGTGATTTTTAGAAAAATCTCTAGGGTTCCACTTTTGCCAATTTAGGTTCTCTATGGTGAGGTATCTAATAATGTAGCCATGAAAAAAATCTAGCTCGATTTCATATCCGAAAGGCAAAGTTCTCTTGGTTTTCAATCTGCCCTGAAATCAGTGTCAGCAGTTCCCGGTGTCGTGGCGTCCAGCATACATTAATGGCCTGGGTAAGTGACATAATTGATAGTGACATCATCTAACCTATCCACCCTAACTTACTATGTGCCTTTCCTGTCCTACCCAGCTCGTTTCGAAACACGGGTGGACCCAGACGTCTTCGATAAAATTGCAAGATTTTACCAAAACAATTGTTACTTTGTGTCCTATGATAAGTGATTTTTAGAAAAATCTCTAGGGGTCCACTTTTGCCAATTCAGGTTCTCTATGGTGAGGTATCTGATAATGTAGCCATGAAAAAAATCTAGCTCGATTTTATATCCGAAAGGCAAAGTTCTCATGGTTTTCAATCTGCCCTAAAATCAGCGTCAGCAGTCCCCGGAGTCGTGGCGTCCAGCGTACATTAATGGCCTGGGTAAGTGACATAATTGATAGTGACATCATCTAACCTATCCACCCTAACTTCCTATGTTCCATTCCTGTCCTACCCAGCTCATTTCGAAACACGGGTGGACCCAGACATCTTCGATAAAATTGCAAGATTTTACTAAAACAATTGCTACTTTGTGTCCTATGATAAGTGATTTTTAGAAAAATCTCTTCGGATCCACTTTTACCAAAATAATTGCTACTTTGTGGCCTATGATAAGTGATTTTTAGAAAAATCTCTAGGGGTCCACTTTTGCCAATCTATAGTGAGGTATCTGATAATGTAGCCATGAAAAAAATCTAGCTCAATTTCATATCCAAAAGGCAAAGTTCTCATGGTTTTCAATCTGCCCTGAAATCAGCTTCAGCAGTCCCCGGTGTCATGGTGTCTAGCGTACGTTAATGGCCTGGGTATGTAACACCCAAAAATTCTAAACTTTAGGAATAATGAATTTCAAATAGTTTAGATAACAATTTATGGCAAATTAAAATTTTAAAAAAACTATTTGGTGATGCATTCATGCTGTTGCATTTATTTTATTTTGTGGTGTGGTTATATTTGTTTTATTTTAATTGATTTGGTTTTGGAAAATATATATATAGAAGTGAATAAATGAAAGGAGGAAAAAAAGAAGAAAACACTTACCTTCTCCCTGGCAGCCAACGGGCCGACGGCCTGCTCTCCCGCGCTGGCGCCTGGGCCGCTCCGCGTGGGCCGCTGCCGCCTTTCTTTCCTCCACGCATGACACCGGGTGGGCCGGCCCAGCGTCGCTGTGATGAGCCGCGCGCCCTCTCTTGGTCGCTGACCGGTGGGGCCCGGTTGTCGGTCGTCTTCCACCTCCCGTGAGCGCCCCGGACTCCAAACCAGAAGCGGACGACGACGTTTGACTTCGTGATTCCCGGAGAATCTTACCCGAACACGGCAAATAGAAGTTATAAATAGGACGCCTTGACCTTCCTATATCCGTTTTTCATCTAAACCGTGGTGGAGGTGCTCCTAATCGTGATTTTGAAGCTCACCGACGGTGCGGTAATGGCACCGCCGCCCCTTGTTGCCGCGCGTCGTATTCGGTCTATCGTAGCTAGTTCTTAATGCTTAGATGAGTTAGCACGGAGCTTCTCTTCCGTTTGGATCAACTTTTGGGTCGAACGGTGGTCTAGAGGGGGAGATCCACCATCTCCGGTGAGATGGAGCCCGCCGGCCATGGGGGGCCGCTGGCCGGACCTGGGGAAGAGGGATTGGATGTTCACTGTGGGGTTGAGGATGAACATGAGCCGTCCGATTTGAAATCAAGGGCTGAGATCAGAAGATATCCCTTCGCGGGGTAAACTTCATAAAGAGCCCCTGGATTTTCTCCTAATAGGACCCGCCATCCTTAGCGTATTGTCTGAAATACGTTTTCGTGTTTTGAAAGCGTATTTTCTCTCGGTTAAATCAAAAATACGTTTTTAGGTATTTACAGTTTTGCCACTAGAATTGTTTTGGTCATAAAATCTTCGTTTTAACTCCGATTTGATCCGTTCAAGTTGCGTTAGGTTCGTATTTGCGAGCTCTACATGTTAGTGTAGTTGTACAGTTAGTTTTGATAATTTATTTTTCGAGTTTATAATTAAGTATTTATTTATCTATAGGAAATCTTAGAAAATTCATAACTTTCACGTTTTAACTCCGAATTTGGTGATCTTTGCGTCTGTGTGATCGTAGAAACGTGTAGAAGAGTTTTATAAACTTTTATTACTGTTTTGTTATTGTTGGTGTACTGTTCTAATTGTATCTCTTTGTTTGCTTCGTGTATGTTTGATTGGATGCATGTGTGTTGTTGATTGATGATCGAGTATAGACGGTGAGCAGTTTCTTGACGATCAGGAGTATTATTTTGAGCCAGACCAGCAGTATCATCAGGAAAGCTTTGATTAAGGCAAGTATAACATGGGACCATCCTTGTTACCTATTCACTGAAATTATTATACATATGCATGTGTCTTCCTTGACAACCATAGAGATTATAACTTAGCTATTGATATCTTGTTTCCTTGTCACCTATGGGTTATGCATTTGGGTAGCTACTGCTAGCGCTTAATTATGAACAATGATCTTGTAATTTGACTAATGGATTATGCAATCAACCAATTAAGATGATGTTATTTCTGTTGAAAGGGGGCTAGAGCATGTGGGTTATTTTGATGCTCTAGTTACTCTCCGTAAGGACTTACCTGTAAGTGATAACCGGGACATATAGTACAGCTATGAGGGCTATATGGCTCTGGCTCTAGTTGTTCAAGAGACCTTTTCTAGCTTGTTAGAGGTTACCTTAAATGGCGTAAGAATGGCTTGCCACGTTGGGTGTAGTGCGAGCCCCTGGCCTAGTGTGTATAGGCTGCGGTTGTTGTGCCACCGGGAAGGAGGGTTCTACATCTGCCTGCCGAGTGAATCTAATGGCCCTAACTTGTTAGACGAAGTTTTGAATGGCTTTATATGGTCTCTGATGTTTTGGGCCTTGCAAACCCATGCATCTGGAAATCATGACTCACAGTGAAAGTGTACACCTCTGCGCAGAGTTTAAAAACTGGTATACTAGACGTGCTCACGGATACGAGCGGCCTTGGGGATTCTTACAGAATAGTTGATCACCATTGTTATATCATGCTTAATTATTGTTGATTATTATTATGCTCATGTTAATGCTATTCATTATCCTTATTACAATTGATCATTGATTCATTAATGGGATTTGGATTACCTTGATGCTACTCAATGGTTAATTATATGATGATTAAAAGCTAAATGCAGTCAAACAGTGTCTAGCCTTTTTGAGCCTCATGAACCCTGTGTTATACTTGTTGAGTTCGACATGGACTCATTCTTGCTATTTCCCCAACACTCCAGTGTGTAGTAAGATGCTACTCGAAAAAAGGACAAAGGTGTAGTGGAGTTTCCAGAAGACTAGTAGAAGTGCTAGGCATATGTTACCCCCAGTCAGCCGTCCCTGAGAAGAATGGAGCCCAAAGTTTAGTCACCGTTCCGCGATACTCTGATGTAAGTGTTAATATAGCTATGTATACGTTATATAATAACATTGTTTCTGATATTTTTTTTCATTCTGGCATATGTGTGGACTTCCTGGGCACACATATGATTAGCCTGGTTTTGTTCTTTAGAAAACCGGGTGTGACAGAGTGGTATCAGAGCGGTGTTGACTGTAGGACGTATGCCAAGTAGCACTGGACGTATTCTAAAACTTATTTTACGATAAAACTGTTTTATCATCTCTTGACTCATTGATTTTGACTATTCCTCTTTCTTGTCCTGTTGTATCCTCTCCTTGATAGCTTTCTTTTGAGCTAATATTTCTTACTCCCTTGGATTTTATTTTATGTTGTTTTTACTAAAAGTTTTCTGATCTTACCTTGTTCAAAAGTTCGATGGCTTTTCATCATCCATATTTTTTCTTAGGATGACCACCATTGTTGAAGAAGCACGTGTAGTACCGATGATGTGATGTGTGCTTGTTTTGCTTGATGTGTTGCTTGTGTGTTGTTCTTGTTCTCGTGTTTCAAAGGTAGGCCCGGAAGGTATAAGTCTTGAGAAGTAGCTCGATCTATGTTAAGTGGGGTAGTGACATCTTGTATCTTACTTATCTTTCAATCGATCATAATTCTTGCCATTTTCTCTTACACCGTTCCTGTCTACCCTTGGTTGTCATGCTACCTTATTAATCTCATCTTAATGGATGATCAACACATGAAGGACTTATCATTAGCAGCAAGCTTTAGAGAAAGTGTTGCCTTCAATGACATCGTCAGGTGAAACAAGATCTTTGTTAAGTGGGGTAGCATCTGCTATCAACAACAGCAAGTCCTGAATATCTCAAGCGACGAGGCATGAGGAGGTACAAAGAACTCAAGATCAAACCTTATCTTTCTTGTCATCTTTTGGCTATCCTCGATTCATGTCTTATATCTCATCAACATAAATCAAAGAAGTGTGAAGACTTGAAGATTAGTGTTATCTATCTCTCTAGTCTCTCTTAATCTCGTTTCTGCCTTATCCTGTTTTTTTAGAATAGTCTGTCTTTCTTAGTTTATACCTATATTTTTGGATGCCCAAAAATCATGGATAAATTCTGGACAATAGTAGACTTCAATATCTTTCTCTGACCATAAGAACCACCCTGATATCTATTATGGTTTGGGATTTATGAAAATCACAAGGCGACGCATCTGTGCTGTCAGCAATCTGGAATAGTTTCTGTTGTGCACAGTTTTCGACTACCTTAACTGCAGAATTTGGAGAAGAATTCTATAAGGAAGTTGTAGTAAATTTGATAAGCTTTCCAACGGTATAAGCTACAATATCATTGGATTCGTAGAACTCAAGATATAACTGTATTTCTGCACTGTCATTTTTCTGCTCGCGAGGAAGTGCAGGTTACTTGTTCTTGCATATGCTCATGAGTCTCTTTGACATGATAGAAGGACACGATAGTAGTTATCACTCAGAAACAAATGCAAGCTATCCTTTGGTGTACTCTAGTTGATCTCTTCTTAAGAGGGTTTGTCGAACTAAAAGACGACACAAGATGGAGGTTTTATATGTTCTATTTCGTCACTTGGAAGCATCAGCTATCTACATGGTTGCAAAGTCACTATCAAGCGTCAGTATCTTTTCTCAGAGTGGTAATCTGTTAGAACCATCTACAAGGATTGTAAGGGTCTAAAGGAGACATTTATAAAGTTGGTTATGAGCTTGTGGCATCATCATTGCATAAGAGTTGCTGAAGGAAAAAGAACTTAAGGAGCAAGCTTATAAGGAGATTGACCAATTAAGGGCGGAGTTAGGTCAGTCTGGGATGTTTAAGAAATAACTTAAAATCCATTAATGGGAAATTTAAGAAATTATACTGGGAATAATTAGACTTCTATATCTTTCCAACCCCGCAAGAATCACTCTAATATCTATTAAGAGCTAAGAGATATATCTATTTCAAGTTGGGGTTACTGCACAGTCTGGAATTCTGAAACAGTTTCGGTTAAGTTCAGTTTTTGGCCAATTATTTGACAGATTCAGAAAAAGTGTTGTGAATAAAAGTTGTAGATAATTTTGTAAGCTTTCCAACCATGTAAAGATTATCTGAATTGGACGTCTGTAGCTCGAGATATGACAGTTTTACTGAGTTACTGAAATTAGAATTTGCACAGAGAAATCAGATTTTGCTTATCTATTGAATTGGAAACCACCTATTGATGTTAGCGAGATTCGTAGTTTCTTGGGATTAGCTGAATATTACAGACGGTCCATTGAAGGGTTTTCTAAACTTGCTAAACCTATGACATCTCTGTTAGAGAAGAATGACAAGTTTGTGTGGTCGGATAAATGTCAAGCTAGTTTTGAGGAATTGAAGAAGAGGTTAACTATAGCGCCTGTTTTGGTTTTGCCAGATTTGAGTAAGAAGTTTTCTATTTATTGTGATGCTTCTCGTCAAGGTTTGGGATGTGTTCTTATGCAAGAAGGCAGAGTTGTGGCTTATGCATCTAGGCAGTTGAGAAAGCATGAGTTGAATTATCCTACACATGATTTGGAGTTAGCAGCTGTAGTTCATGCTTTAAAGATTTAGAGACATTATTTGATTGGACATAAGAGTGATATATACACTGATCATAAGAGTATGAAGTATATTTTCACTCAGTCAGATCTGAATTTGAGGCAACGCAGATGGTTAGAGTTGATTAAGGATTATGATATTGAGATACACTATCATCCTAGTAAGGCTAATAAAGTAGCTGATGCTCTTAGTAGGAAAAGTTATGCCAATGAGATACGGACGTTGTCTATGACTAGGGAGTTATGTGCTGAATTTGAATATTTGAATTTGGGAATTGTTACTAATACAATGGAATTAGTGATAGAGCCTACTTTAGAGTAAGAAATTTACAAGGGTCAGTTGAAGGATGAGAAACTGAAGAAGATAGCAGAAGATATAGTGATTGGTAAGTCACCAGGGTTTTCGAATGGATGATAATGGGATTTTGTGGTTTGGAAAGAGGCTGTGTGTATCTGAGGATCAAGCTGTTCGACAGGCAATTCTTAGCGAAGCTCATGAGTCAGCTTATTCCATTCATCCTGGTAGTATTAAGATGTATTTGGATCTTAAACAGAAATATTGGTGGGTTGGATTAAAGCGAGATGTGGCTGAGTATGTGGCATTGTGTGACACTTGTCAGAGGGTGAAAGCAGAGCATCAAAGACCTGCTGGATTGTGCAACCAATGAAGATTCCTGAATGGAAGTGGGAGGAAGTTGGTATGGACTTTATAGTAGGGTTACCGCGTACTCAGAGAGGTTATGATTCTATTTGGGTGATAGTGGATAGATTGACTAAAGTTGCTCATTTTATACCAGTTAAGACTACTTACCATGGACCAAAATTGGCAGAGTTGTATATGGAGAGGATAGTATGTTTGCATGGAGTTCCAAAGAAGATTGTATCTGATCGAGGATCGCAGTTTACGTCGCACTATTGAAAAGCTGTACATGAATCTTTGGGAACAAAATTGAATTTTAGTACAGCATATCATCCACAGACAGATGGGCAGACTGAAAGGACCAACTAGGTATTAGAGGATATGTTGAGAGCTTGTGCATTGCAATATGGAGCCAGTTGGGATAAGAGTTTGCCTTATGCAGAATTCTCTTATAATAATAGTTATCAACAGAGTCTTAAGATGGCACCGTTTGAAGCTTTGTATGGACGTAAGTGTAGAACTCCATTGTTTTTGGATCAGACAGGTGAATCTCAGGTGTTTGGTACAGATGTTCTTAGAAACACAGAAGATCAAGTACGAGTGATTCGTGAGAATTTGAGAGTAGCATAGTCTCGTCAGAATAGTTATGCTGATAATAGGAGAAGAGATCTAGTTTTTGAGGTAGGTGATTATGTCTATTTGAAGGTGTCACATATGAGAAGTGTGAAGAGGTTTAACATGAAAGGTAAACTAGCACCAAGGTATGTTGGACCATTTAAAGTTATTACTAGACGTGGGGAAGTTGCTTATCAATTAGAGTTGCCTGAGAATTTATCTGGAGTACATGATGTGTTTCATGTTTCACAACTTAAGAAGTGTTTGCGTGTGCCTGAGGAGCAGATACCTTTAGAAGAATTGACTGTAAAGGAGGATCTTACATATGAAGAGTTTCCGATCAAGATTTTAGAGACTGCTGAGAGAGTTACTCGAAGTCGGATTATTAAGATGTGTAAAGTACAGTGGAATCGATATTCAGAGGCAGAGGCAACTTGGGAAAGAGAGGATGAATTGAGGAAATCATATCCGCAGTTGTTTGAGTAAGCAGTCCAATCTCGAGGACGAGATTCTTTTAAGGGGGGTAGAATTTGTAACACCCAAAAATTCTAAACTTTAGGAATAATGAATTTCAAATAGTTTAGATAACAATTTATGGCAAATTAAAATTTTAAAAAAACTATTTGGTGATGCATTCATGCTGTTGCATTTATTTTATTTTGTGGTGTGGTTATATTTGTTTTATTTTAATTGATTTGGTTTTGGAAAATATATATATAGAAGTGAATAAATGAAAGAAGAAAAAAAAGAAGAAAACACTTACCTTCTCCCTGGCAGCCAACGGGCCGACGACCTGCTCTCCCGCGCTGGCGCCTGGGCCGCTCCGCGTGGGCCGCTGCCGCCTTTCTTTCCTCCACGCACGACACCGGGTGGGCCGGCCCAGCGTCGCTGTGACGAGCCGCGCGCCCTCTCTTGGTCGCTGACCGGTGGGGCCCGGTTGTCGGTCGTCTTCCACCTCCCGTGAGCGCCCCGGACTCCAAACCAGAAGCGGACGACGACGTTTGACTTCGTGATTCCCGGAGAATCTTACCCAAACACGGCAAATAGAAGTTATAAATAGGACGCCTTGACCTTCCTATATCTATTTTTCATCTAAACCATGAACTCTACCGCGAGAAAACGAGGTTTAGGGTTTGAGGTTGTTGGAGGTTTCGGTTGATCGCGGGTAGAGCTCTCGGGTGGATTTGAGGCTGTTTTCATCGCATTGGTGAGACCGAATCCTTCTTCTCTTTCATCCTATGCTTTTCTTTTGGGTGGAGGTGCTCCTAATCGTGATTTTGAAGCTCACCGACGGTGCGGTAATGGCACCGCCGCCCCTTGTTGCCGCGCGTCGTATTCGGTCTATCGTAGCTAGTTCTTAATGCTTAGATGAGTTAGCACGGAGCTTCTCTTCCGTTTGGATCAACTTTTGGGTCGAACGGTGGTCTAGAGGGGGAGATCCGCCATCTCCGGTGAGATGGAGCCCGCCGGCCATGGGGGGCCGCTGGCCGGACCTGGGGAAGAGGGATTGGATGTTCACTGTGGGGTTGAGGATGAACATGAGCCGTCCGATTTGAAATCAAGGGCCGAGATCAGAAAATACCCCTTCGCAGGGTAAACTTCATAAAGAGCCCCTGGATTTTCTCCTAATAGGACCCGCCATCCTTAGCGTATTGTCTGAAATACGTTTTCATGTTTTGATAGCGTATTTTCTCTCGGTTAAATCAAAAATACGTTTTTAGGTATTTACAGTTTGCCACTAGAATTGTTTTGGTCATAAAATCTTCGTTTTAACTCCGATTTGATCCGTTCAAGTTGCGTTAGGTTCGTATTTGCGAGCTCTACATGTTAGTGTAGTTGTACAGTTAGTTTTGATAATTTATTTTTCGAGTTTATAATTAAGTATTTATTTATCTATAGGAAATCTTAGAAAATTCATAACTTTCACGTTTTAACTCCGAATTTGGTGATCTTTGTGTCTGTGTGATCGTAGAAACGTGTAGAAGAGTTTTATAAACTTTTATTACTGTTTTGTTATTGTTGGTGTACTGTTCTAATTGTATCTCTTTGTTTGCTTCGTGTATGTTTGATTGGATGCATGTGTGTTGTTGATTGATGATCGAGTATAGACGGTGAGCAGTTTCTTGACGATCAGGAGTATTATTTTGAGCCAGACCAGCAGTATCATCAGGAAAGCTTTGATTAAGGCAAGTATAACATGGGACCATCCTTGTTACCTATTCACTGAAATTATTATACATATGCATGTGTCTTCCTTGACAACCATAGAGATTATAACTTAGCTATTGATATCTTGTTTCCTTGTCACCTATGGGTTATGCATTTGGGTAGCTACTGCTAGCGCTTAATTATGAACAATGATCTTGTAATTTGACTAATGGATTATGCAATCAACCAATTAAGATGATGTTATTTCTGTTGAAAGGGGGCTAGAGCATGTGGGTTATTTTGATGCTCTAGTTACTCTCCGTAAGGACTTACCTGTAAGTGATAACCGGGACATACAGTACAGCTGTGAGGGCTATATGGCTCTAGCTCTAGTTGTTCAAGAGACCTTTTCTAGCTTGTTAGAGGTTACCTTAAATGGCGTAAGAATGGCTTGCCACGTTGGGTGTAGTGCGAGCCCCTGGCCTAGTGTGTATAGGCTGCGGTTGTTGTGCCACCGGGAAGGGGGGTTCTACATCTGCCTGCCGAGTGAATCTAATGGCCCTAACTTGTTAGACGAACTTTTGAATGGCTTTATATGGTCTCTGATGTTTTGGGCCTTGCAAACCCATGCATTTGGAAATCATGACTCACAGTGAAAGTGTACACCTCTGCGCAGAGTTTAAAAACTGGTATACTAGCCGTGCTCACGGATACGAGCGGCCTTGGGGATTCTTACAGAATAGTTGATCACCATTGTTATATCATGCTTAATTATTGTTGATTATTATTATGCTCATGTTAATGCTATTCATTATCCTTATTACAATTGATCATTGATTCATTAATGGGATTTGGATTACCTTGATGCTACTCAATGGTTAATTATATGATGATTAAAAGCTAAACGTAGTCAAACAGTGTCTAGCCTTTTGAGCCTCATGAACCCTGTGTTATACTTGTTGAGTTCGACATGGACTCATTCTTGCTATTTCCCCAACACTCCAGTGTGTAGTAAGATGCTACTCGGAAAAAGGACAAAGGTGTAGTGGAGTTTCCAGAAGACTAGTAGAAGTGCTAGGCATATGTTACCCCCAGTCAGCCGTCCCTGAGAAGAATGGAGCCCGAAGTTTAGTCACCGTTCCGCAATACTCTGATGTAAGTGTTAATATAGCTATGTATACGTTATATAATAACATTGTTTCTGATATTTTTTTTCATTCTGGCATATGTGTGGACTTCCTGGGCACACATATGATTAGCCTGGTTTTGTTCTTTAGAAAACCGGGTGTGACAGGGTAAGTGACATAATTGATAGTGACATCATCTAACCTATCCACCCTAACTTCCTATGTGCCATTCTTATCCTACCCAGCTCGTTTCAAAACACGGGTGGACCCAGACATCTTCGATAAAATTGCAAGATTTTACCAAAACAATTGCTACTTTGTGTCCTATGATAAGTGATTTTTAGAAAAATCTCTAGGGGTCCACTTTTGCCAATTCAGGTTCTCTATGGTGAGGTATCTGATAATGTAGCCATGAAAAAATCTAGCTCGATTTCATATCCGAAAGGCAAAGTTCTCATGGTTTTCAATCTACCCTAAAATCAGCGTCAGCAGTCCCCGGTGTCGTGGCGTCCAGCATACATTAATGGCCTAGGTAAGTGACATAATTGATAGTGACATCATCTAACCTATCCACCCTAACTTCCTATATGCCATTCCTGTCCTACCCAGCTCGTTTCGAAACACGGGTGGACCCAGACATCTTCGATAAAATTGCAAGATTTTACCAAAACAATTGCTACTTTGTGGCCTATGATAAGTGATTTTTAGAAAAATCTCTAGGGGTCCACTTTTGCCAATCTATGGTGAGGTATCTGATAATGTAGCCATGAAAAAAATCTAGCTCAATTTCATATCCAAAAGGCAAAGTTCTCATGGTTTTCAATCTGCCCTGAAATCAGCGTCAGCAGTCCCCGGTGTCGTGGCGTCCAGCGTACATTAATGGCCTGGGTAAGTGACATAATTGATAGTGACATCATCTAACCTATCCACCCTAACTTCCTATGTGCCATTCCTATCCTACCAAGCTCGTTTCGAAACACGGGTGGACCCAGACATCTTCGATAAAATTGCAAGATTTTACCAAAACAATTGCTACTTTGTGTCCTATGATAAGTGATTTTTAGAAAAATCTCTAGGGGTCCACTTTTGCCAATTAATGTTCTCTATGGTGAGGTATCTGATAATGTAGCCATGAAAAAAATCTAGCTCAATTTCATATCCGAAAGGCAAAGTTCTCTTGGTTTTCAATCTGCCATGAAATCAACGTCAGCAGTCCCCGGTGTTGTGGCGTCCAGCGTACATTAATGGCCTGGGTAAGTGACATAATTGATAGTGACATCATCTAATCTATCCACCCTAACTTCCTATGTGCCATTCCTGTCCTATCCAGCTCGTTTCGAAACACGGGTGGACCCAGACATCTTCGATAAAATTACAAGATTTTGCCAAAACAATTGCTACTTTGTGGCCTATGACAAGTGATTTTTAGAAACATCTCTAGGGGTCCACTTTTGCCAATTCAGGTTCTCTATGGTGAGGTATCTGATAATGTAGCCATGAAAAAAATCTAGCTCGATTTCATATCCGAAAGGCAAAGTTCTTATGGTTTTCAATCTGCCCTGAAATCAGCGTCAGCAGTCCCCGGTGTCATGGCGTCCAGCGTACATTAATGGCCTGGGTAAGTGACATAATTGATAGTGACATCATCTAACCTATCCACCCTAACTTCCTATGTGCATTCCTATCTTACCCAGCTCGTTTCGAAACACGGGTGGACCCAGACATCTTCGATAAAATTGCAAGATTTTACCAAAACAATTGCTACTTTGTGGGCTATCACAAGTGATTTTTAGAAAAATCTCTAGGGGTCCACTTTTGCCAATTCAGGTTCTCTATGGTGAGGTATCTGATAATGTAGCCATGAAAAAAATCTAGCTCGATTTCATATCCGAAAGGCAAAGTTCTCATGGTTTTCAATCTACCCTGAAATCAGCGTCAGCAGTCCCCGGTGTCGTGGCGTCCAGCATACATTAATGGCCTGGGTAAGTGACATAATTGATAGTGATATCATCTAACCTATCCACCCTAACTTCCTATATGCCATTCCTGTCCTACCCAGCTTGTTTCGAAACACGGGTGGACCCAGACATCTTCGATAAAATTGCAAGATTTTACCAAAACAATTGCTACTTTGTGTCCTATGATAAGTGATTTTTAGAAAAATCTCTAGGGGTCCACTTTTGCTAATTCAGGTTCTCTATGGTGAGGTATCTGATAGTGTAGCCATGAAAAAAATCTATCTCGATTTTATATCCGAAAGGCAAAGTTCACATGGTTTTCAATCTGCCCTGAAATCAGCGTCAGCAGTCCTCGGTGTCGTGGCGTCCAGCGTACATTAATGGCCTGGGTAAGTGACATAATTGATAGTGACATCATCTAACCTATCCACCCTAACTCCCTATATGCCATTCCCGTCCTATCCAACTCGTTTCAAAACACGGGTGGACCCAGACATTTTCGATAAAATTGCAAGATTTTACCAAAACAATTGCTACTTTGTGTCCTATGATAAGTGATTTTTAGAAAAATCTCTAGGGGTCCACTTTTGCCAATTCATGTTCTCTATGGTGAGGTATCTGATAATGTAGCCATGAAAAAAATCTAGCTCAATTTCATATCCGAAAGGCAAAGTTCTCTTGGTTTTCAATCTGCCATGAAATCAGCGTCAGCAGTCCCCGGTGTCGTGGCGTCCAGCGTACATTAATGGCCTGGGTAAGTGACATAATTGATAGTGACATCATCTAACCTATCCACCCTAACTTCCTATGTGCCATTCCTGTCCTACCCAGCTCGTTTCGAAACACGGGTGGACCCAGACATCTTCGATAAAATTGCAAGATTTTACCAAAACAATTGCTACTTTGTGGCCTATGACATGTGATTTTTAGAAACATCTCTAGGGGTCCACTTTTGCAAATTTAGGTTCTCTATGGTGAGGTATCTGATAATGTAGCCATGAAAAAAATCTAGCTCGATTTCATATCCGAAAGGTAAAGTTCTCATGGTTTTTAATCTGCCATGAAATCAGCGTCAGCAATCCCTAGTGTCATGGCATCCAGCGTACATTAATGGCCTGGGTAAGTGACATAATTTATAGTGACATCATCTAACCTATCCACCCTAACTTCCTATGTGCCATTCCTGTCCTACCCAGCTTGTTTCGAAACACGGGTGGACCCAGACATCTTCGATAAAATTGCAAGATTTTACCAAAACAATTGCTAATTTGTGTCCTATGACAAGTGATTTTTAGAAAAATCTCTAGGGGTCCACTTTTGCCAATTCAGGTTCTCTATGGTGAGGTATCTGATAATGTAGCCATGAAAAAAATCTAGCTCGATTTCATATCTGAAAGGCAAAATTCTCATGGTTTTCAATCTGCCCTGAAATCAGCGTCAGCAGTCCCCGGTGTCGTGGCGTCCAGCATACATTAATGGCCTGGGTAAGTGACATAATTGATAGTGACATCATATAACCTATCCACCCTAACTTCCTATGTGCCTTTCCTATCCTACCCAGCTCGTTTCGAAACACGGGTGGACCCAGACATCTTCGATAAAATTGCAAGATTTTACCAAAACAATTGTTACTTTGTGTCCTATGATAAGTGATTTTTAGAAAAATCTCTAGGGGTCCACTTTTGCCAATTCAGGTTCTCTATGGTGAGGTATCTGATAATATAGCCATGAAAAAAATCTAGCTCGATTTTATATCCGAAAGACAAAGTTCTCATGGTTTTCAATCTGCCCTAAAATCAGCGTCAGCAGTCCCCGGAGTCGTGGCATCCAGTGTACATTAATGGCCTGGGTAAGTGACATAATTGATAGTGACATCATCTAACCTATCCATCGTAACTTCCTATTTGCCATTCCTGTCCTACCCAGCTCGTTTTGAAACACGGGTGGACCTAGACATCTTCGATAAAATTGCAAGATTTTACCAAAACAATTGCTACTTTGTGGCCTATGATAAGTGATTTTTAGAAAAATCTCTAGGGGTCCACTTTTGCCAATCTATGGTGAGGTATCTGATAATGTAGCCATGAAAAAAATCTAGCTCAATTTCATATCCGAAAGGCAAAGTTCTCATGGTTTTCGATCTGCCCTGAAATCAGCGTCAGCAGTCCCCGGTGTCGTGGCGTCCACCGTACATTAATGGCCTGGGTAAGTGACATAATTGATAGTGACATCATCTAACCTATCCACCCTAACTTCCTATGTGCCATTCCTATCCTACCCAGCTCGTTTCGAAACACGGGTGGACCCAGACATCTTCGATAAAATTGCAAGATTTTACTAAAACAATTGTTACTTTGTGTCCTATGATAAGTGATTTTTAGAAAAATCTCTTCGGATCCACTTTTACCAAAATAATTGCTACTTTGTGGCCTATGATAAGTGATTTTTAGAAAAATCTCTAGGGGTCCACTTTTGCCAATCTATGGTGAGGTATCTGATAATGTAGCCATGAAAAAAATCTAGCTCAATTTCATATCCAAAAGGCAAAGTTCTCATGGTTTTCAATCTGCCCTGAAATCAGCGTCAGCAGTCCCCGGTGTCATGGCGTCCAGCGTACATTAATGGCCTGGGTAAGTGACATAATTGATAGTGACATCATCTAACCTATCCACCCTAACTTCCTATGTGCCATTCTTATCCTACCCAGCTCGTTTCGAAACACGGGTGGACCCAGACATCTTCGATAAAATTGCAAGATTTTACCAAAACAATTGTTACTTTGTGTCCTATGATAAGTGATTTTTAGAAAGATCTCTAGGGGTCCACTTTTGCCAATTCAGGTTCTCTATGGTGAGGTATCCGATAATGTAGCCATGAAAAAAATCTAGCTCGATTTTATATCCGAAAGACAAAGTTCTCATGGTTTTCAATCTGCCCTAAAATCAGCGTCAGCAGTCCCCGGAGTCGTGGCGTCCAGTGTACATTAATGGCCTGGGTAAGTGACATAATTGATAGTGACATCATCTAACCTATCCATCGTAACTTCCTATTTGCCATTCCTGTCCTACCCAGCTCGTTTTGAAACACGGGTGGACCTAGACATCTTCGATAAAATTGCAAGATTTTACCAAAACAATTGCTACTTTGTGGCCTATGATAAGTGATTTTTAGAAAAATCTCTAGGGGTCCACTTTTGCCAATCTATGGTGAGGTATCTGATAATGTAGCCATGAAAAAAATCTAGCTCAATTTCATATCCGAAAGGCAAAGTTCTCATGGTTTTCGATCTGCCCTGAAATCAGCGTCAGCAGTCCCCGGTGTCGTGGCGTCCACCGTACATTAATGGCCTGGGTAAGTGACATAATTGATAGTGACATCATCTAACCTATCCACCCTAACTTCCTATGTGCCATTCCTATCCTACCCAGCTCGTTTCGAAACACGGGTGGACCCAGACATCTTCGATAAAATTGCAAGATTTTACTAAAACAATTGTTACTTTGTGTCCTATGATAAGTGATTTTTAGAAAAATCTCTTCGGATCCACTTTTACCAAAATAATTGCTACTTTGTGGCCTATGATAAGTGATTTTTAGAAAAATCTCTAGGGGTCCACTTTTGCCAATCTATGGTGAGGTATCTGATAATGTAGCCATGAAAAAAATCTAGCTCAATTTCATATCCAAAAGGCAAAGTTCTCATGGTTTTCAATCTGCCCTGAAATCAGCGTCAGTAGTCCCCGGTGTCATGGCGTCCAGCGTACATTAATGGCCTAGGTAAGTGACATAATTGATAGTGACATCATCTAACCTATCCACCCTAACTTCCTATGTGCCATTCTTATCCTACCCAGCTCGTTTCGAAACATGGGTGGACCCAGACATCTTCGATAAAATTGCAAGATTTTACCAAAACAATTGCTACTTTGTGTCCTATGATAAGTGATTTTTAGAAAAATCTCTAGGGGTCCACTTTTGCCAATTCAGGTTCTCTATGGTGAGGTATCTGATAATGTAGCCATGAAAAAAATCTAGCTCGATTTCATATCCGAAAGGCAAAGTTCTCATAGTTTTCAATCTACCCTGAAATCAGCGTCAGCAGTCCCCGGTGTCATGGCGTCCAGCGTACTTTAGTGGCCTGGGTAAGTGACATAATTGATAGTGACATCATCTAACCTATCCACCCTAACTTCCTATGTGCCATTCTTATCCTACCCAGCTCGTTTCAAAACACGGGTGGACCCAGACATCTTCGATAAAATTGCAAGATTTTACCAAAACAATTGCTACTTTGTGTCCTATGATAAGTGATTTTTAGAAAAATCTCTAGGGGTCCACTTTTGCCAATTCAGGTTCTCTATGGTGAGGTATCTGATAATGTAGCCATGAAAAAATCTAGCTCGATTTCATATCCGAAAGGCAAAGTTCTCATGGTTTTCAATCTGCCCTAAAATCAGCGTCAGCAGTCCCCGGTGTCGTGGCGTCCAGCATACATTAATGGCCTAGGTAAGTGACATAATTGATAGTGACATCATCTAACCTATCCACCCTAACTTCCTATATGCCATTCCTGTCCTACCCAGCTCGTTTCGAAACACGGGTGGACCCAGACATCTTCGATAAAATTGCAAGATTTTACCAAAACAATTGCTACTTTGTGGCCTATGATAAGTGATTTTTAGAAAAATCTCTAGGGGTCCACTTTTGCCAATCTATGGTGAGGTATCTGATAATGTAGCCATGAAAAAAATCTAGCTCAATTTCATATCCAAAAGGCAAAGTTCTCATGGTTTTCAATCTGCCCTGAAATCAGCGTCAGCAGTCCCCGGTGTCGTGGCGTCCAGCGTACATTAATGGCCTGGGTAAGTGACATAATTGATAGTGACATCATCTAACCTATCCACCCTAACTTCCTATGTGCCATTCCTATCCTACCAAGCTCGTTTCGAAACACGGGTGGACCCAGACATCTTCGATAAAATTGCAAGATTTTACCAAAACAATTGCTACTTTGTGTCCTATGATAAGTGATTTTTAGAAAATCTCTAGGGGTCCACTTTTGCCAATTAAGGTTCTCTATGGTGAGGTATCTGATAATGTAGCCATGAAAAAAATCTAGCTCAATTTCATATCCGAAAGGCAAAGTTCTCTTGGTTTTCAATCTGCCATGAAATCAACGTCAGCAGTCCCCGGTGTCGTGGCGTCCAGCGTACATTAATGGCCTGGGTAAGTGACATAATTGATAGTGACATCATCTAACCTATCCACCCTAACTTCCTATGTGCCATTCCTGTCCTACCCAGCTCGTTTCGAAACACGGGTGGACCCAGACATCTTCGATAAAATTGCAAGATTTTACCAAAACAATTGCTACTTTGTGGCCTATGATAAGTGATTTTTAGAAAAATCTCTAGGGGTCCACTTTTGCCAATTCAGGTTCTCTATGGTGAGGTATCTGATAATGTAGCCATGAAAAAAATCTAGCTCGATTTCATATCCGAAAGGCAAAGTTCTCATGGTTTTCAATCTGCCCTGAAATCAGCGTCAGCAGTCCCCGGTGTCGTGGCGTCCAGCGTACATTAATGGCCTGGGTAAGTGACATAATTGATAGTGACATCATCTAACCTATCCACCCTAACTTCCTATGTGCCATTCCTGTCCTACCCAGCTCGTTTCGAAACACGGGTGGACCCAGACATCTTCGATAAAATTGCAAGATTTTACCAAAACAATTGCTACTTTGTGGCCTATGATAAGTGATTTTTAGAAAAATCTCTAGGGTCCACTTTTGCCAATTCAGGTTCTCTATGGTGAGGTATCTGATAATGTAGCCATGAAAAAAATCTAGCTCGATTTCATATCCGAAAGGCAAAGTTCTCATGGTTTTCAATCTGCCCTGAAATCAGCGTCAGCAGTCCCCGGTGTCGTGGCGTCCAGCGTACATTAATGGCCTGGGTAAGTGACATAATTGATAGTGACATCATCTAACCTATCCACCCTAACTTCCTATGTGCCATTCCTGTCCTACCCAGCTCGTTTCGAAACACGGGTGGACCCAGACATCTTCGATAAAATTGCAAGATTTTACCAAACAATTGCTACTTTGTGGCCTATGATAAGTGATTTTTAGAAAAATCTCTAGGGTCCACTTTTGCCAATTCAGGTTCTCTATGGTGAGGTATCTGATAATGTAGCCATGAAAAAAATCTAGCTCGATTTCATATCCGAAAGGCAAAGTTCTCATGGTTTTCAATCTGCCCTGAAATCAGCGTCAGCAGTCCCCGGTGTCGTGGCGTCCAGCGTACATTAATGGCCTGGGTAAGTGACATAATTGATAGTGACATCATCTAACCTATCCACCCTAACTTCCTATGTGCCATTCCTGTCCTACCCAGCTCGTTTCGAAACACGGGTGGACCCAGACATCTTCGATAAAATTGCAAGATTTTACCAAAACAATTGCTACTTTGTGGCCTATGATAAGTGATTTTTAGAAAAATCTCTAGGGTCCACTTTTGCCAATTCAGGTTCTCTATGGTGAGGTATCTGATAATGTAGCCATGAAAAAAATCTAGCTCGATTTCATATCCGAAAGGCAAAGTTCTCATGGTTTTCAATCTGCCCTGAAATCAGCGTCAGCAGTCCCCGGTGTCGTGGCGTCCAGCGTACATTAATGGCCTGGGTAAGTGACATAATTGATAGTGACATCATCTAACCTATCCACCCTAACTTCCTATGTGCCATTCCTGTCCTACCCAGCTCGTTTCGAAACACGGGTGGACCCAGACATCTTCGATAAAATTGCAAGATTTTACCAAAACAATTGCTACTTTGTGGCCTATGATAAGTGATTTTTAGAAAAATCTCTAGGGGTCCACTTTTGCCAATTCAGGTTCTCTATGGTGAGGTATCTGATAATGTAGCCATGAAAAAAATCTAGCTCGATTTCATATCCGAAAGGCAAAGTTCTCATGGTTTTCAATCTGCCCTGAAATCAGCGTCAGCAGTCCCCGGTGTCGTGGCGTCCAGCGTACATTAATGGCCTGGGTAAGTGACATAATTGATAGTGACATCATCTAACCTATCCACCCTAACTTCCTATGTGCCATTCCTGTCCTACCCAGCTCGTTTCGAAACACGGGTGGACCCAGACATCTTCGATAAAATTGCAAGATTTTACCAAAACAATTGCTACTTTGTGCCTATGATAAGTGATTTTTAGAAAAATCTCTAGGGGTCCACTTTTGCCAATTCAGGTTCTCTATGGTGAGGTATCTGATAATGTAGCCATGAAAAAAATCTAGCTCGATTTCATATCCGAAAGGCAAAGTTCTCATGGTTTTCAATCTGCCCTAAAATCAGCGTCAGCAGTCCCCAGTGTGGCGTCCAGCGTACATTAATGGCCTGGGTAAGTGACATAATTGATAGTGACATCATCTAACCTATCCACCCTAACTTCCTATGTGCCATTCCTGTCCTACCCAGCTCGTTTCGAAACACGGGTGACCCAGACATCTTCGATAAAATTGCAAGATTTTACCAAAACAATTGCTACTTTGTGGCCTATGATAAGTGATTTTTAGAAAAATCTCTAGGGGTCCACTTTTGCCAATTCAGGTTCTCTATGGTGAGGTATCTGATAATGTAGCCATGAAAAAAATCTAGCTCGATTTCATATCCGAAAGGCAAAGTTCTCATGGTTTTCAATCTGCCCTGAAATCAGCG
The DNA here is from genome assembly GCA_020631735.1 of Saccharum officinarum. NCBI lineage: Eukaryota > Viridiplantae > Streptophyta > Magnoliopsida > Poales > Poaceae > Saccharum > Saccharum officinarum. The sequence goes on along the minus strand of CM036189.1, from coordinate 2,922,489 downwards.
TCAGCAGTCCCCGGTGTCGTGGCGTCCAGCGTACATTAATGGCCTGGGTAAGTGACATAATTGATAGTGACATCATCTAACCTATCCACCCTAACTTCCTATGTGCCATTCCTGTCCTACCCAGCTCGTTTCGAAACACGGGTGGACCCAGACATCTTCGATAAAATTGCAAGATTTTACCAAAACAATTGCTACTTTGTGGCCTATGATAAGTGATTTTTAGAAAAATCTCTAGGGGTCCACTTTTGCCAAAGGTTCTCTATGGTGAGGTATCTGATAATGTAGCCATGAAAAAAATCTAGCTCAATTTCATATCCGAAAGGCAAAGTTCTCATGGTTTTCAATCTGCCCTGAAATCAGCGTCAGCAGTCCCCGGTGTCGTGGCGTCCAGCGTACATTAATGGCCTGGGTAAGTGACATAATTGATAGTGACATCATCTAACCTATCCACCCTAACTTCCTATGTGCCATTCCTGTCCTACCCAGCTCGTTTCGAAACACGGGTGGACCCAGACATCTTCGATAAAATTGCAAGATTTTACCAAAACAATTGCTACTTTGTGGCCTATGATAAGTGATTTTTAGAAAAATCTCTAGGGGTCCACTTTTGCCAATTCAGGTTCTCTATGGTGAGGTATCTGATAATGTAGCCATGAAAAAAATCTAGCTCGATTTCATATCCGAAAGGCAAAGTTCTCATGGTTTTCAATCTGCCCTGAAATCAGCGTCAGCAGTCCCCGGTGTCGTGGCGTCCAGCGTACATTAATGGCCTGGGTAAGTGACATAATTGATAGTGACATCATCTAACCTATCCACCCTAACTTCCTATGTGCCATTCCTGTCCTACCCAGCTCGTTTCGAAACACGGGTGGACCCAGACATCTTCGATAAAATTGCAAGATTTTACCAAAACAATTGCTACTTTGTGGCCTATGATAAGTGATTTTTAGAAAAATCTCTAGGGTCCACTTTTGCCAATTCAGGTTCTCTATGGTGAGGTATCTGATAATGTAGCCATGAAAAAAATCTAGCTCGATTTCATATCCGAAAGGCAAAGTTCTCATGGTTTTCAATCTGCCCTGAAATCAGCGTCAGCAGTCCCGTGTCGTGGCGTCCAGCGTACATTAATGGCCTGGGTAAGTGACATAATTGATAGTGACATCATCTAACCTATCCACCCTAACTTCCTATGTGCCATTCCTGTCCTACCCAGCTCGTTTCGAAACACGGGTGGACCCAGACATCTTCGATAAAATTGCAAGATTTTACCAAAACAATTGCTACTTTGTGGCCTATGATAAGTGATTTTTAGAAAAATCTCTAGGGTCCACTTTTGCCAATTCAGGTTCTCTATGGTGAGGTATCTGATAATGTAGCCATGAAAAAAATCTAGCTCGATTTCATATCCAAAAGGCAAAGTTCTCATGGTTTTCAATCTGCCCTGAAATCAGCGTCAGCAGTCCCCGGTGTCGTGGCGTCCAGCGTACATTAATGGCCTGGGTAAGTGACATAATTGATAGTGACATCATCTAACCTATCCACCCTAACTTCCTATGTGCCATTCCTGTCCTACCCAGCTCGTTTCGAAACACGGGTGGACCCAGACATCTTCGATAAAATTGCAAGATTTTACCAAAACAATTGCTACTTTGTGGCCTATGATAAGTGATTTTTAGAAAAATCTCTAGGGTCCACTTTTGCCAATTCAGGTTCTCTATGGTGAGGTATCTGATAATGTAGCCATGAAAAAAATCTAGCTCGATTTCATATCCGAAAGGCAAAGTTCTCATGGTTTTCAATCTGCCCTGAAATCAGCGTCAGCAGTCCCGGTGTCGTGGCGTCCAGCGTACATTAATGGCCTGGGTAAGTGACATAATTGATAGTGACATCATCTAACCTATCCACCCTAACTTCCTATGTGCCATTCCTGTCCTACCCAGCTCGTTTCGAAACACGGGTGGACCCAGACATCTTCGATAAAATTGCAAGATTTTACCAAAACAATTGCTACTTTGTGGCCTATGATAAGTGATTTTTAGAAAAATCTCTAGGGGTCCACTTTTGCCAATTCAGGTTCTCTATGGTGAGGTATCTGATAATGTAGCCATGAAAAAAATCTAGCTCGATTTCATATCCGAAAGGCAAAGTTCTCATGGTTTTCAATCTGCCCTGAAATCAGCGTCAGCAGTCCCCGGTGTCGTGGCGTCCAGCGTACATTAATGGCCTGGGTAAGTGACATAATTGATAGTGACATCATCTAACCTATCCACCCTAACTTCCTATGTGCCATTCCTGTCCTACCCAGCTCGTTTCGAAACACGGGTGGACCCAGACATCTTCGATAAAATTGCAAGATTTTACCAAAACAATTGCTACTTTGTGGCCTATGATAAGTGATTTTTAGAAAAATCTCTAGGGGTCCACTTTTGCCAATTCAGGTTCTCTATGGTGAGGTATCTGATAATGTAGCCATGAAAAAAATCTAGCTCGATTTCATATCCGAAAGGCAAAGTTCTCATGGTTTTCAATCTGCCCTGAAATCAGCGTCAGCAGTCCCCGGTGTCGTGGCGTCCAGCGTACATTAATGGCCTGGGTAAGTGACATAATTGATAGTGACATCATCTAACCTATCCACCCTAACTTCCTATGTGCCATTCCTGTCCTACCCAGCTCGTTTCGAAACACGGGTGGACCCAGACATCTTCGATAAAATTGCAAGATTTTACCAAAACAATTGCTACTTTGTGGCCTATGATAAGTGATTTTTAGAAAAATCTCTAGGGGTCCACTTTTGCCAATTCAGGTTCTCTATGGTGAGGTATCTGATAATGTAGCCATGAAAAAATCTAGCTCGATTTCATATCCGAAAGGCAAAGTTCTCATGGTTTTCAATCTGCCCTGAAATCAGCGTCAGCAGTCCCCGGTGTCGTGGCGTCCAGCGTACATTAATGGCCTAGGTAAGTGACATCATCTAACCTATCCACCCTAACTTCCTATGTGCCATTCCTGTCCTACCCAGCTCGTTTCGAAACACGGGTGGACCCAGACATCTTCGATAAAATTGCAAGATTTTACCAAAACAATTGCTACTTTGTGGCCTATGATAAGTGATTTTTAGAAAAATCTCTAGGGTCCACTTTTGCCAATTTAGGTTCTCTATGGTGAGGTATCTGATAATGTAGCCATGAAAAAAATCTAGCTCGATTTCATATCCGAAAGGCAAAGTTCTCATGGTTTTCAATCTGCCCTGAAATCAGCGTCAGCAGTCCCCGGTGTCGTGGCGTCCAGCGTACATTAATGGCCTGGGTAAGTGACATAATTGATAGTGACATCATCTAACCTATCCACCCTAACTTCCTATGTGCCATTCCTGTCCTACCCAGCTCGTTTCGAAACACGGGTGGACCCAGACATCTTCGATAAAATTGCAAGATTTTACCAAAACAATTGCTACTTTGTGGCCTATGATAAGTGATTTTTAGAAAAATCTCTAGGGGTCCACTTTTGCCAATTCAGGTTCTCTATGGTGAGGTATCTGATAATGTAGCCATGAAAAAAATCTAGCTCGATTTCATATCCGAAAGGCAAAGTTCTCATGGTTTTCAATCTGCCCTGAAATCAGCGTCAGCAGTCCCCGGTGTCGTGGCGTCCAGCGTACATTAATGGCCTGGGTAAGTGACATAATTGATAGTGACATCATCTAACCTATCCACCCTAACTTCCTATGTGCCATTCCTGTCCTACCCAGCTCGTTTCGAAACACGGGTGGACCCAGACATCTTCGATAAAATTGCAAGATTTTACCAAAACAATTGCTACTTTGTGGCCTATGATAAGTGATTTTTAGAAAAATCTCTAGGGTCCACTTTTGCCAATTCAGGTTCTCTATGGTGAGGTATCTGATAATGTAGCCATGAAAAAAATCTAGCTCGATTTCATATCCAAAGGCAAAGTTCTCATGGTTTTCAATCTGCCCTGAAATCAGCGTCAGCAGTCCCCGGTGTCGTGGCGTCCAGCGTACATTAATGGCCTGGGTAAGTGACATAATTGATAGTGACATCATCTAACCTATCCACCCTAACTTCCTATGTGCCATTCCTGTCCTACCCAGCTCGTTTCGAAACACGGGTGGACCCAGACATCTTCGATAAAATTGCAAGATTTTACCAAAACAATTGCTACTTTGTGGCCTATGATAAGTGATTTTTAGAAAAATCTCTAGGGTCCACTTTTGCCAATTCAGGTTCTCTATGGTGAGGTATCTGATAATGTAGCCATGAAAAAAATCTAGCTCGATTTCATATCCGAAAGGCAAAGTTCTCATGGTTTTCAATCTGCCCTGAAATCAGCGTCAGCAGTCCCCGGTGTCGTGGCGTCCAGCGTACATTAATGGCCTGGGTAAGTGACATAATTGATAGTGACATCATCTAACCTATCCACCCTAACTTCCTATGTGCCATTCCTGTCCTACCCAGCTCGTTTCGAAACACGGGTGGACCCAGACATCTTCGATAAAATTGCAAGATTTTACCAAAACAATTGCTACTTTGTGCCTATGATAAGTGATTTTTAGAAAAATCTCTAGGGTCCACTTTTGCCAATTCAGGTTCTCTATGGTGAGGTATCTGATAATGTAGCCATGAAAAAAATCTAGCTCGATTTCATATCCGAAAGGCAAAGTTCTCATGGTTTTCAATCTGCCCTGAAATCAGCGTCAGCAGTCCCCGGTGTCGTGGCGTCCAGCGTACATTAATGGCCTCGGTAAGTGACATAATTGATAGTGACATCATCTAACCTATCCACCCTAACTTCCTATGTGCCATTCCTGTCCTACCCAGCTCGTTTCGAAACACGGGTGGACCCAGACATCTTCGATAAAATTGCAAGATTTTACCAAAACAATTGCTACTTTGTGGCCTATGATAAGTGATTTTTAGAAAAATCTCTAGGGTCCACTTTTACCAATTCAGGTTCTCTATGGTGAGGTATCTGATAATGTAGCCATGAAAAAAATCTAGCTCGATTTCATATCCGAAAGGCAAAGTTCTCATGGTTTTCAATCTGCCCTGAAATCAGCGTCAGCAGTCCCCGGTGTCGTGGCGTCCAGCGTACATTAATGGCCTAGGTAATTGACATAATTGATAGTGACATCATCTAACCTATCCATCCTAACTTCCTATGTGCCATTCTTGTCCTACCCAGCTCGTTTCAAAACACGGGTGGACCCAGACATCTTCGATAAAATTGCAAGATTTTACCAAAACAATTGCTACTTTGTGGCCTATGATAAGTGATTTTTTGAAAAAATCTCTAGGGGTCCACTTTTGCCAATTCAGGTTCTCTATGGTGAGGTATCTGATAATGTAGCCATTAAAAAAATCTAGCTCGACTTCATATCCGAAAGGCAAAGTTCTCATGGTTTTCAATCTGCCCTGAAATCAGCGTCAGCAGTCCCCGGTGTCGTGGCGTCTAGCGTACATTAATGGCCTGGGTAAGTGACATAATTGATATTGACATCATCTAACCTATCCACCCTAACTTCCTATGTGCCATTCCTATTCTACCCAGCTCATTTCGAAACATGGTGTTGGCACGCGAAATTGATCCACGCAACAACACGATAACTATCGTGCTTTCGCGACGATGAGCGATTGCTTTCCGCGCAAAGCAACAAAGGATCCTCGCTTTCGTGGAGGGAAGCCGACCGTTTTTCAGCGCAAAACGGCAAAGATCCAATCCCTAGGGAAGCTAGGGCTCGGCAAGAACTAGTACGAGAAAAAGTAGAACGCAAATAAAAAAAGTAGATGTATTTTGTGTTTTTCGATTGATCAGAGAGAAGGCAATCGGCCACACCCCATATATATGTATATAAGGGTCCACCTGGCCTTCGGCAGATATACAGAACATGAGTTGGATACATGTACGTGCACTTCTTTTGTATAGAAATAAAATAGAATATCCCTACTAATACTCTGGTTTGTTGGGCTTGCAAAATACTCCTGCCGTCCAGGCAATCCGAGTAGGATTTTACCTTCCAGCCAAACAATTAGCTGGTGCAAAATCTTTCCTAATCTCCTAATCCGCCTGGAGCTTGAATAATTGTTAACTGGACCAAATAATTAGTAAATGCAGAATCCTTTTATTCCACGCCACTAAAATCTTCCCTGGCTTGCTTCCTCCATACGTGAACTCCAGCATGCATGGAACGCACTTGGACCTGTTACAACTTTTCAGCAATGTGTCAACTAATTTTGATTAAATACTAATAACATATAATTTGGCTGATTACGACACTTAGCCAAATTACACCATCAATACATGCCCCCCTGTTTTCGGTACAATTGCATTTTACCAAAAATAAAAGCAATCAACATTTTACCTCCGGACTATGTGAATGGCTTCACCGGCCACACCATAGCTTAGGACGATGTCTCCAAAATACATTGGCCAAGTATTTTCTTAGGGCGATATTCAAATAATACATCGGCCAAATATTATCCTTAGGGCGATGTTTATACAGATATATCGGCCGTACCACTACCAAGCCTCCTGCCACACACTAGGATAGTACTTCTTAAGATATTTTCCATTGAGCGCTTTAGGCAACTTCTCTCCCTGCAAAGATTGTACAAAATATGAATTTCCAGGAACAATCTCTACAATACTATACGGTCCTTCCCAACTCGGTGACCATTTGCCAAATTTATTATTTTTAGTTCCAAGAGGCAAAATCGTTTTCCATACTAAATCTCCAATCTGAAATGATTTTTCCCCAACTCTTTTATTATAGGCCTTAGCTACCCTCAATTTCTCCTTTTCAATTTCACGTAAAGCCTTTAATCTCTCCTCTGGAACCTCATCTATTCTATCCATCAGCAGATTACTGTAATCTACAGCCGACAAATCATTTTGTCTGGCTACTCTAAGAGAATGTAAATTAATCTCCACAGGTAGCACAGCTTCCTGTCCATACACTAACTCATACGGTGTCACTTGAGTTGCTCCATGCTTAGATATCCGATGAGCCCATAAAGCTTCCGAAAGCACCTCATGCCACCTTCTCGGATGCTCTTCAATCTTTTTCTTTATAAGCTTAATCAAAATTTTGTTGCTAGATTCGGCCTGTCCATTAGCTTGAGCATAATAAGGCGACGGATTTAACAACTTAATTCTAAATGATTCGGCAAATTCACGAAATTGGTGAGACATAAAAGAAGCACCTTGGTCAGAAGTCAAAGTCTGAGGAATACCGAATCTATGAATAATATGCTCCAATACAAAATTAATCACTTCTTTATGAGTCATATTTTTCAAAGGAATTGCTTCAGTCCATTTAGTAAAATAATCTATAGCTACTAGGACAAAGCGATGACCTCTAGATGAAGCAGGATGTATTTGACCAATAAAATCTAAACCCCATCCTCTAAATGGCCACGGCTTAACAATAGGGTGCAACATAGCCGCAGGCGCTAACTGTATGTCTCCAAACTTTTGACACGCTTCACACCCCTTGTAATATCAAAACAATCTTCTAACATAGTCGGCCAATAAAAACCCGCTCTTTTCAATAACCATCGCATCTTATGAGCTGACTGATGTGTCCCACATATTCCTTCATGTACTTCACCCATAGCTATTCTAGACTGATCAGAACCCAAGCACTTCAAAAGTAACCCATCTATGGTTCGGTGGTATAATTCATCATTTAACAAAGTATATTTTAAAGCTTGACGCCGAATTTTCTTATCCCTTCTTTGACTTGGATCCTTTAGATAATTAATTATAGGACTTCTCCAATCACCAGGTTCTAACTCATTTATAGATTCGATTATTTGTGAACCCTGTACCGAATCTTATTTGCCCTGTACTGATTGTTGCTGTACTAAACTAGCACCTGATGCACCCTGTACTCCAAAACTACTAATATGTTCAGCTCTAGAACTCCCAATTTGACCCAGAACTGAACTACCAACCTGCAGATGGGTCTCACTTTCGACAATAGCTTGCATCGGTTTTTCTATTATTAAAAACTTTCCACTAGTAACCTGGAAACTAGATGCTTGTTGGGCCAAATGATTAGCTCTAATATTTATTGTTATTCGGCAAAATGAACTATCAGGTATCAACTTGATTTAACAAGTAGCTGAATAACCACCTCATATATCATATAGTTCGGTCATCCATAATTTTCAAGTACAGCAAAGCAAACTAACTATCCCTAACCAAACTCTTGGTCTGTATAATGTTTACCTATTTTAAGGGAGATAGTAATAATGTCAGTTGCACACTTTAATTCTAAGGACCATAAATTAGTTATCGTCTAAGTACTTGTTCTTAGGGCGATGAAACAGTAACCATCGGCCTTGCATATATTTCTTTTCAATACACCACAGCAACCGAAATATAATTCTAGCAGATACTAATAATACATACCTTATATCTCAATCAAGTATTTTGGTTTAATAATGAACAGATCATATACATTAATCATCACTTAATTTTATAGATCAAACCAATTAATTAGCAAGTAATGATCTAATCCGGTTAGAGTAATGTTTAATAGCTGCATTAGCTAATGAACTGATTAATCATCAACTTGTCAGTGTAATTCAGCCTAAACTATATGTCATTTTTACTAGTACAAATTAATATAACTACAAGCAATATAATATTTTAGCTTCCTCAGGACGATAATAAATAAAGCATCGGCCTTAATTTAGGTGTTCATATAGTTTCGCTCTCAACAAGACATATCCATACCTTTGTGATGCGGAGTACCATGCTAGTTTTGACAATGAACCTCCATCGAACAAACTTCTATTTTTATCATCGCTACCCAACACCTTCACTTGCTTTGGCCTCCACACCTTCCTAATGGACATCACAGTCTTATTTTTGTCACATCCCAAATCGTCCAATTTTTGCTCTTCCTTAATTTCTATGTCTCGAAGTCGTTGTACCCGTCGCTTTTGTGTATACGTGAGACCCGTCGGGCACCACTGCGGTTTTGGTTTGGTTCCTGATGCAACCGACTTAATCCTCCTGCCCCCCAAGTTTCTTGACCTGTAGCGAGGTGCTGCTATTTTTGGCCTAAACCAGATGCCTTCGGCCAAAAATGTTCTCCGCTGATCAGATATAGGTCTAGACCAAATCCCCTTGCTACTCCTACTTTCTGAACTCTTATGCTGCATAGGCATGCCGATGTTCAATTTAAAGCCTGCAGGAAACACATCCTTGGGGATCCTTGTGCTACTGCTTCTCATGACTGAATTGGTAGGAATACTGGACGATTCAGGATTCTGACTAGTATTAGTAATAGCAACTGGCTTCTCTGAATTATTCTGTAAGTCACACTCTGAATCAGCAAGCAAGCCATCATTTTCTACTATAATATCTTTTTTCTGAAACGCATCAGGGCCTTGCTGCTGCTGCCTTGCATCATTCCTAGAGTCCCCTAAACCATGAACAACACCTAGCGCATCTGAACATGTCACAGGTTGATTGCAATCTCTGGACTTGATTGGCACCCACTTAAACTGCTGTCCACCAATTTGGATCAGCTCATTAACATTGTGTCTGGGCAGTCCAACAACACCAAATGCTCCATGACCAGCATCATACCTAGACGATACCTTCCTGGCACCCAAAGCATGACCACTCAATTTTGAACTTCCTGCCACACTATATCTTTCTGAATTAAAAGCTTCACTAACTGGAATCTCTTCTCCACCATGAACAAATATAGTATCTCTTGGCCTGTGATCTTGATATGGAAACAGTCCAGTGCCCTGCTGTTGTAACCGTCTCCTTTTGTTGTGCACTTGGTGCCTAAACAGCTGCCCAGCAGGTTGCCAACCATGATGGAGGAGATGTGCATTTTCTGTAAAGTCCAGACCCCGGTGGCTAAGCCCCCATGATGAATATGGCATTGGCACATTAAGTGGACAGGTCCAGTACGTTTGCTCCATCAAAAAATATTGCCATCGTGTATACATATTCTCTTGCCAATGCTTTGAATCATCAAAATCTCTCCTAGAAAAAGATTTAGTATGCCTGAAATAATTAGGCCGATTAGAACCTTTGTCGGCCTTTTCTTTTTCATATTTAGCCAGAAGCTGTTGGAACGTCACCTTCGGCTTTTTTTGATTTCGTAGTGCTACAGATAGATGTTTGGCACTCACTCTTAATATCTTTGCTAATTTTAGGGACCCAAACCATTTTCTTCTTTTGCCGCACAACTTTGCTAGGCTTTTCAATCTTATCATGAAAAAGGTCACTGTTGATTTCAGTAGACAATACTACTTTCTTGCCTTTCGTTGAAGCTGTCTGTTCTGGCCGAATCAACACATTTTTATTCTCAAAATTAACAACATGTTTGGGGTTAGGTTTTTCAATTGACATGTGCCCCCCAATCCCTTGAGGTTCTATAGAATCCAACTGACCTATGACAATAATAGCCGATTGAACATTGTCCGATGCTTTAGAATTACATTCTTTCACACTAACATCGGTCTTCTTATCTTTACTAATAGTCATATTTTTATCACTTTTTCTAACACCACCTAAATTACTCTCTAATTCGGCTATGTGAACCTTGCTTGAACTTGCATTATTTGATAACTCAGAAGCGCATTTGATCCCATTAAAATCAGACTCTTTTATTTTATTAGTTATCAATTTCATATTTCTAGTAGCAAAATTATCATAAAACATGTCTCTTAATTGTGAGAAAGCATATATTGACTTTGGAACAGATAAGGTGGAGTTCACAAAAATGTTATTGCCTAGGACATATAACCGAGAACTCCTTGGATAATCACTGGATTTATTTAATATAAACACTTGATTAAATTGAGAAATAGGCAGCGTATTTGCGATCTGTACCTCTTTAAATTTGGTGGAGGAAAGTGATCTACTTACCTCGGTGCTAGTTGAAGCAGAGTGGTCTGATGCAGCTACCTTTTTTATGACGCCATTCTTCGTCTTTTGAAGGCCTGCTAATTTTCTTTGTAGACTCTCCTGCCTTTCTTCCTCGAGCTCTCGTTCAATTTCCCGCTGTACATCTTTAGATAGATCATCTAGCGTGATTGAATCGGAACAAGTATTGTCTTCTTTGGCTCTTTGAATAACTGAATTATCATTCATATAAAGTTGAGATGGCTCTAGAAAATTAGGTCGTGGCACAGATGCAGCATAGGTATGTGATTGTAACTCTGGCAAAGAGGGTGGAGCATGCGACATATGCTGTGGAGGTACATTAGAATACACAGTTGGAACCGGCTCACATGGAACCCTGATACCTATAGGTGCCAAAGGTGGTGTGCTGCATGGTACTTCTTGATAAAAAGGTTGTTGCATATTAGAACTAAAGCCAACACTTTGGTTATATATGCCAAGGTTTTGTGAAACCGAAGTTAAGACAATAGAATTATTAGTGTTAGGTACAAAACAATCGGCCGAATAAGCATTATTATACTGGCCATCATGATTATGCAACAGCATGTGGGTTTGTGATGACATTGGTGTCATAAATACTGCCGATGTACTAGAATTGAAAAGTTCATGTTGTATATTGCTTGCATGATTAAAATTAGAAGCATAAATATGATGTTGCATCGGCTCTGTATAATTCTGAACTTGATAATCTGGGTAGCTAAAATTACCATTCGACAGATCAATGGCCGATGAAACAGGTCTACCAATATGCCTAGCAATATTATATGAATCCATCGTAGCTGCAAACAAGATAAAATACCGTACTTACAGATTACGCCGATGCGGACAAACAAAATTGATGATGATATTGCTCAGCTGGAACCAGCGCCTGTAGTTTCTGTTATGGAAGAAAGTGCTACTGGTTTCTGTCTCAACTATCCACTTCCATGATTAAAAATAAAACAAGAGCAGCTACTCTGTTGCTTTGGCTTGCATCTTGAAAATCGATGTGTTGAATATTAGCCGAACCAAACATGGACGTCGGCCTTTGACGAAATTGCTGGTGGCGTCTTAATAGATGGCCAAATGAATCAGTGGTAGTATCGGCCTCTATTTCTTCTTGATAAAGATTTTGTCCCCAGCAGAGTCGCCAATTGTGTTGGCACGTGAAATTGATCCACGCAACAACACGATAACTATCGTGCTTTCACGACGACGAGCGATTGCTTTCTGAGCAAAGCAACAAAGGATCCTCGCTTTCGTGGAGGGAAGCCGACCGTTTTTCAGCGCAAAACGGCAAAGATCCAATCGCTAGGGAAGCTAGGGCTCGGCAAGAACTAGTACGAGAAAAAGTAGAACGCAAATAAAAAAAAAGTAGATGTATTTTGTGTTTTTCGATTGATCAGAGAGAAGGCAATCGGCCACACCCCATATATATATGTATATACGGGTCCACCTGGCCTTCGGCAGATATACAGAACATGAGTTGGATACATGTACGTGCACTTCTTTTGTATAGAAATAAAATAGAATATCCCTACTAATACTCTGGTTTGTTGGGCTTGCAAAATACTCCTGCCGACCAGGCAATCCGAGTAGGATTTTACCTTCCAGCCAAACAATTAGCTGATGCAAAATCTTTCCTGATCTCCTAATCCGCCTAGAGCTTGAATAATTGTTAACTAGACCAAATAATTAGTAAATGCAGAATCCTTTTATTCCACGCCACTAAAATCTTCCCTGGCTTGCTTCCTCCATACATGAACTCCAGCATGCATGGAACACACTTGGACCTGTTACAACTTTTAAGCAATGTGTCAACTAATTTTGATTAAATACTAATAACATATAATTTGGCTGATTACGACACTTAGCCAAATTACACCATCAACACACGGGTGGACCTAGACATCTTCGATAAATGACATAAGTGACACTTAGCCAAATTGCTACTTTGTGGCCTATGATAAGTGATTTTTAGAAAAATCTCTAGGGGTCCACTTTTGCCAATTCAGGTTCTCTATGGTGAGGTATCTGATAATGTAGCCATGAAAAAAATCTAGCTCGATTTCATATCCAAAAGGCAAAGTTCTCATGGTTTTCAATCTGCACTGAAATCAGCGTCAGCAGTCCCCGGTGTCGTGGCGTCCAGCGTACATTAATGGCCTCGATAAGTGACATAATTGATAGTGACATCATCTAACCTATCCACCCTAACTTCCTATGTGCCATTCCTGTCCTACCCAGCTCGTTTCGAAACACGGGTGGACCCAGACATCTTCGATAAAATTGCAAGATTTTACTAAAACAATTGCTACTTTGTGGCCTATGATAAGTGATTTTTAGAAAAATCTCTAGGGGTCCACTTTTGCCAATTCAGGTTCTCTATTGTGAGGTATCTGATAATGTAGCCATGAAAAAAATCTAGCTCGATTTCATATCCGAAAGGCAAAGTTCTCATAGTTTTCAATCTGCCCTGAAATCAGCGTCAACAGTCCCCCGTGTCATGGCGTCCAGCGTACATTAATGGCCTGGGTAAGTGACATAATTGATAGTGACATCATCTAACCTATCCACCCTAACTTCCTATGTGCCATTCCTGTCCTACCCAGCTCGTTTCGAAACACGGGTGGACCCAGACATCTTCGATAAAATTGCAAGATTTTACCAAAACAATTGTTACTTTGTGGCCTATGATAAGTGATTTTTAGAAAAATCTCTAGGGTCCACTTTTGCCAATTCAGGTTCTCTATGGTGAGGTATCTGATAATGTAGCCATGAAAAAAATCTAGCTCGATTTAATATCCGAAAGGCAAAGTTCTCATGGTTTTCAATCTGCCCTGAAATCAGCGTCAGCAGTCCCCGGTGTCGTGGTGTCTAGCGTACATTAATGGCCTGGGTAAGTGACATAATTGATATTGACATCATCTAACCTATCCACCCTAACTTCCTATGTGCCATTCCTGTTCTACCCAGCTCGTTTCGAAACACGGGTGGACCTAGACATCTTTGATAAAATTGCAAGATTTTACCAAAATAATTGCTACTTTGTGGCCTATGATAAGTGATTTTTAGAAAAATCTCTAGGTGTCCACTTTTGCCAATTCAGGTTCTCTATGGTGAGGTATCTGATAATGTAGCCATGAAAAAAATCTAGCTCGATTTCATATCCGAAAGGCAAAGTTCTCATGGTTTTCAATCTGCCCTGAAATCAGCGTCAGCAGTCCCCGGTGTCGTGGCGTCCAGCGTACATTAATGGCCTAGGTAAGTGACATAATTGATAGTGACATCATCTAACCTATCCACCCTAACTTCCTATGTACCATTCCTATCCTACCCAGTTCGTTTCGAAACACGGGTGGACCCAGACATCTTCGATAAAATTGCAAGATTTTACCAAAACAATTGCTACTTTGTGGCCTATGATAAGTGATTTTTAGGAAAATCTCTAGGGTCCACTTTTGCCAATTCAGGTTCTCTATGGTGAGGTATCTGATAATGTAGCCATGAAAAAAATCTAGCTTGATTTCATATCCGAAAGGCAAAGTTCTCATGGTTTTTAATCTGCCCTGAAATCAGCGTCAGCAGTCCCCGGTGTCCTGGCGTCCAGTGTACATTAATGGCCTCGGTAAGTGACATAATTTATAGTGAAATCATCTAACGTATCCACCCTAACTTCCTATGTACCATTCCTGTCCTACCCAGCTTGTTTCGAAACACGGGTGGACCTAGACATCTTCGATAAAATTGCAAGATTTTACCAAAACAATTGCTACTTTGTGGCCTATGATAAGTGATTTTTAGAAAAATCTCTAGGGTCCACTTTTGCCAATTCAGGTTCTCTATGGTGAGGTATCTGATAATGTAGCCATGAAAAAAATCTAGCTCGATTTAATATCCGAAAGGCAAAGTTCTCATGGTTTTCAATCTGCCCTGAAATCAGCGTCAGCAGTCCCCGGTGTCATGGCGTCTAGCGTACATTAATGGCCTGGGTAAGTGACATAATTGATAGTGATATCATCTAACCTATCTACCCTAACTTCCTATGTGTCATTCATGTCCTTCCTAGCTCGTTTCGAAACACGGGTGGACCCAGACATCTTCGATAAAATTGCAAGATTTTACCAAAACAATTGCTACTTTGTGGCCTATGATAAGTGATTTTTAGAAAACTCTCTAGGGGTCCACTTTTGCCAATTCGGGTTCTCTATGGTGAGGTATCTGATAATGTAGCTATGAAAAAAATCTAGCTCGATTTCATATCCGAAAGGCAAAGTTCTCATGGTTTTCAATCTGCCCTGAAATCAGCGTCAGCAGTCCCCGGTGTCGTGGCGTCCAGCGTACATTAATGGCCTGGGTAACTGACATAATTGATAGTGACATCAACTAACCTATCCACCCTAACTTTCTATGTGCTATTCCTGTCCTACCCAGCTCGTTTCGAAACACGGGTGGACCCAGACATCTTCGATAAAATTGCAAGATTTTACCAAAACAATTGCTACTTTGTGGCCTATGATAAGTGATTTTTAGAAAAATCTCTAGGGGTCCACTTTTGCCAATTCAGGTTCTCTATGGTGAGGTATCTGATAATGTAGCCATGAAAAAAATCTAGCTCGATTTCATATCCGAAAGGCAAAGTTCTCATGGTTTTCAATCTGCCCTGAAATCAGCGTCAGCAGTCCCCGGTGTCGTGGCGTCCAGCGTACATTAATGGCCTGGGTAAGTGACATAATTGATAGTGACATCATCTAACCTACCCACCCTAACTTCCTATGTGCCATTCCTGTTCTACCCAGCTCGTTTCGAAACACGGGTGTACCTAGACATCTTCGATAAAATTGCAAGATTTTACCAAAACAATTGCTACTTTGTGGCCTATGATAAGTGATTTTTAGAAAAATCTCTAGGGGTCCACTTTTGCCAATTCAGGTTCTCTATGGTGAGGTATCTGATAATGTAGCCATGAAAAAAATCTAGCTCGATTTCATATCCGAAAGGCAAAGTTCTCATGGTTTTCAATCTGCCCTGAAATCAGCGTCAGCAGTCCCCGGTGTCGTTGCGTCCAGCATACATTAATGGCCTCGGTAAGTGACATAATTGATAGTGACATCATCTAACCTATCCACCCTAACTTCCTATGTGCCATTCCTATCCTACCCAGCTCGTTTCGAAACACGGGTGGACCCAGACATATTCGATAAAATTGCAAGATTTTACCAAAACAATTGCTACTTTGTGGCCTATGATAAGTGATTTTTAGAAAAATCTCTAGGGGTCCACTTTTGCCAATTCAGGTTCTCTATGGTGAGGTATCTGATAATGTAGCCATGAAAATAATCTAGCTCGATTTCATATCCGAAAGGCAAAGTTCTCATGGTTTTCAATCTGCCCTAAAATCAGCGTCAGCAGTCCCCGGTGTCGTGGCGTCCAGCGTACATTAATGGCCTGGGTAAGTGACATAATTGATAGTGACATCATCTAACCTATCCACCCTAACTTCCTATGTGCCATTCCTGTCCTACCCAGCTCGTTTTGAAACACGGGTGGACCCAGACATCTTCGATAAAATTGCAAGATTTTACCAAAACAATTGCTACTTTGTGCCTATGATAAGTGATTTTTAGAAAAATCTCTAGGGTCCACTTTTGCCAATTCAGGTTCTCTATGGTGAGGTATCTGATAATGTAGCCATGAAAAAAATCTAGCTCGATTTCATATCCGAAAGGCAAAGTTCTCATGGTTTTCAATCTGCCCTGAAATCAGCGTCAGCAGTCCCGGTGTCGTGGCGTCCAGCGTACATTAATGGCCTGGGTAAGTGACATAATTGATAGTGACATCATCTAACGTATCCACCCTAACTTCCTATGTGCCATTCCTGTCCTACCCAGCTCGTTTCAAAACACGGGTGGACCCAGACATCTTCGATAAAATTGCAAAATTTTACCAAAACAATTGCTACTTTGTGGCCTATGATAAGTGATTTTTAGAAAAATCTCTAGGGTCCACTTTTGCCAATTCAGGTTCTCTATGGTGAGGTATCTGATAATGTAGCCATGAAAAAAATCTAGCTCGATTTCATATCCGAAAGGCAAAGTTCTCATGGTTTTCAATCTGCCCTGAAATCAGCGTCAGCAGTCCCCGTGTCGTGGCGTCCAGCGTACATTAATGGCCTGGGTAAGTGACACAATTGATAGTGACATCATCTAACCTATCCACCCTAACTTCCTATGTGCCATTCCTGTCTACCAGCTCGTTTTGAAACACGGGTGGACCCAGACATCTTCGATAAAATTGCAAGATTTTACCAAAACAATTGCTACTTTGTGGCCTATGATAAGTGATTTTTAGAAAAATCTCTAGGGGTCCACTTTTGCCAATTCAGGTTCTCTATGGTGAGGTATCTGATAATGTAGCCATGAAAAAAATCTAGCTCGATTTCATATCCGAAAGGCAAAGTTCTCATGGTTTTCAATCTGCCCTGAAATCAGCGTCAGCAGTCCCCGGTGTCGTGGCGTCCAGCGTACATTAATGGCCTCGGTAAGTGACATAATTGATAGTGACATCATCTAACCTATCCACCTAACTTCCTATGTGCCATTCCTGTCCTACCTAGCTCGTTTCGAAACACGGGTGGACCCAGACATCTTCGATAAAATTGCAAGATTTTACCAAAACAATTGCTACTTTGTGGCCTATGATAAGTGATTTTTAGAAAAATCTCTAGGGGTCCACTTTTGCCAATTCAGGTTCTCTATGGTGAGGTATCTGATAATGTAGCCATGAAAAAAATCTAGCTCGATTTCATATCCGAAAGGCAAAGTTCTCATGGTTTTCAATCTGCCCTGAAATCAGCGTCAGCAGTCCCCGGTGTCGTGGCGTCCAGCGTACATTAATGGCCTGGGTAAGTGACATAATTGATAGTGACATCATCTAACCTATCCACCCTAACTTCCTATGTGCCATTCCTGTCCTACCCAGCTCGTTTTGAAACACGGGTGGACCCAGACATCTTCGATAAAATTGCAAGATTTTACCAAAATAATTGCTACTTTGTGCCTATGATATATGATTTTTAGAAAAATCTCTAGGGGTCCACTTTTGCCAATTCAGGTTCTCTATGGTGAGGTATCTGATAATGTAGCCATGAAAAAAATCTAGCTCGATTTCATATCCGAAAGGCAAAGTTCTCATGGTTTTCAATCTGCCCTGAAATCAGCGTCAGCAGTCCCCGGTGTCGTGGCGTCCAGCGTACATTAATGGCCTGGGTAAGTGACATAATTGATAGTGACATCATCTAACCTATCCACCCTAACTTCCTATGTGCCATTCCTGTCCTACCCAGCTCGTTTCGAAACACGGGTGGACCCAGACATCTTCGATAAAATTGCAAGATTTTACCAAAACAATTGCTACTTTGTGGCTATGATAAGTGATTTTTAGAAAAGTCTCTAGGGGTCCACTTTTGCCAATTCAGGTTCTCTATGGTGAGGTATCTGATAATGTAGCCATGAAAAAAATCTAGCTCGATTTCATATCCGAAAGGCAAAGTTCTCATGGTTTTCAATCTGCCATGAAATCAGCGTCAGCAGTCCCGGTGTTGTGGCGTCTAGCATACATTAATGGCCTGGGTAAGTGACATAATTGATAGTGACATCATCTAACCTATCCACCCTAACTTCCTATGTGCCATTCCTGTCCTACCTAGCTCGTTTCGAAACACGGGTGGACCCAGACATCTTCGATAAAATTGCAAGATTTTACCAAAACAATTGCTACTTTGTGGCCTATGATAAGTGATTTTTAGAAAAATCTCTAGGGGTCCACTTTTACCAGTTCAGGTTCTCTATGGTGAGGTATCTGATAATGTAGCCATGAAAAAATCTAGCTCGATTTCATATCTGAAAGGCAAAGTTCTCATGGTTTTCAATCTGCCCTGAAATCAGCGTCAGCAGTCCCCGTGTCGTGGCGTCCAGCGTACATTAATGGCCTGGGTAAGTGACATAATTGATAGTGACATCATCTAACCTATCCACCCTAACTTCCTATGTGCCATTCCTGTCCTACCCAGCTCGTTTCGAAACATGGGTGGACCCAACATCTTCGAAAATTGCAAGAGTTTTTACCAAGACAATTGCTACTTTGTGGCCTATTGATA
>CM036189.1:2848735-2903296 GCA_020631735.1 Saccharum officinarum | reverse complement strand
TGAAAAACCATGAGAACTTTGCCTTTCGGATATGAAATCGAGCTAGATTTTTTTCATGGCTACATTATCAGATACCTCACCATAGAGAACCTGAATTGGCAAAAGTGGACCCCTAGAGATTTTTCTAAAAATCACTTATCATAGGCCACAAAGTAGCAATTGTTTTGGTAAAATCTTGCGAAGATGTCTGGGTCCACCCGTGTTTCGAAACGAGCTGGGTAGGACAGGAATGGCACATAGGAAGTTAGGGTGGATAGGTTAGATGATGTCACTATCAATTATGTCACTTACCCAGGCCATTAATGTACGCTGGACGCCACGACACGGGGACTGCTGACGCTGATTTCAGGGCAGATTGAAAACCATGAGAACTTTGCCTTTCGGATATGAAATCGAGCTAGATTTTTTTCATGGCTACATTATCAGATACCTCACCATAGAGAACCTGAATTGGCAAAAGTGGACCCCTAGAGATTTTTCTAAAAATCACTTATCATAGGCCACAAAGTAGCAATTGTTTTGGTAAAATCTTGCAATTTTATCGAAGATGTCTGGGTCCACCCGTGTTTCGAAACGAGCTGGGTAGGACAGGAATGGCACATAGGAAGTTAGGGTGGATAGGTTAGATGATGTCACTATCAATTATGTCACTTACCAGGCCATTAATGTACGCTGGACGCCACGACACCGGGGACTGCTGACGCTGATTTCAGGGCAGATTGAAAACATGAAGAACTTTGCCTTTTCGATATGAAATCGAGCTAGATTTTTTTCATGGCTACATTATCAGATACCTCACCATAGAGAACCTGAATTGGCAAAAGTGGACCCCTAGAGATTTTTCTAAAAATCACTTATCATAGGCACAAAGTAGCAATTGTTTTGGTAAAATCTTGCAATTTTATCGAAGATGTCTGGGTCCACCTGTTTCGAAACGAGCTGGGTAGGACAGGAATGGCACATAGGAAGTTAGGGTGGATAGGTTAGATGATGTCACTATCAATTATGTCACTTACCCAGGCCATTAATGTACGCTGGACGCCACGACACCGGGGACTGCTGACGCTGATTTCAGGGCAGATTGAAAACCATGAGAACTTTGCCTTTCGGATATGAAATCGAGCTAGATTTTTTTCATGGCTACATTATCAGATACCTCACCATAGAGAACCTGAATTGGCAAAAGTGGACCCCTAGAGATTTTTCTAAAAATCACTTATCATAGGCCACAAAGTAGCAATTGTTTTGGTAAAATCTTGCGAAGATGTCTGGGTCCACCCGTGTTTCGAAACGAGCTGGGTAGGACAGGAATGGCACATAGGAAGTTAGGGTGGATAGGTTAGATGATGTCACTATCAATTATGTCACTTACCCAGGCCATTAATGTACGCTGGACGCCACGACACCGGGGACTGCTGACGCTGATTTCAGGGCAGATTGAAAACCATGAGAACTTTGCCTTTCGGATATGAAATCGAGCTAGATTTTTTTCATGGCTACATTATCAGATACTCACCATAGAGAACCTGAATTGGCAAAAGTGGACCCCTAGAGATTTTTCTAAAAATCACTTATCATAGGCCACAAAGTAGCAATTGTTTTGGTAAAATCTTGCAATTTTATCGAAGATGTCTGGGTCCACCCGTGTTTCGAAACGAGCTGGGTAGGACAGGAATGGCACATAGGAAGTTAGGGTGGATAGGTTAGATGATGTCACTATCAATTATGTCACTTACCCAGGCCATTAATGTACGCTGGACGCCACGACACCGGGACTGCTGACGCTGATTTCAGGGCAGATTGAAAACCATGAGAACTTTGCCTTTCGGATATGAAATCGAGCTAGATTTTTTTCATGGCTACATTATCAGATACCTCACCATAGAGAACCTGAATTGGCAAAAGTGGACCCTAGAGATTTTTCTAAAAATCACTTATCATAGGCCACAAAGTAGCAATTGTTTTGGTAAAATCTTGCAATTTTATCGAAGATGTCTGGGTCCACCCGTGTTTCGAAACGAGCTGGGTAGGACAGGAATGGCACATAGGAAGTTAGGGTGGATAGGTTAGATGATGTCACTATCAATTATGTCACTTACCCAGGCCATTAATGTACGCTGGACGCCACGACACCGGGGACTGCTGACGCTGATTTCAGGGCAGATTGAAAACCATGAGAACTTTGCCTTTCGGATATGAAATCGAGCTAGATTTTTTTCATGGCTACATTATCAGATACCTCACCATAGAGAACCTGAATTGGCAAAAGTGGACCCCTAGAGATTTTTCTAAAAATCACTTATCATAGGCCACAAAGTAGCAATTGTTTTGGTAAAATCTTGCAATTTTATCGAAGATGTCTGGGTCCACCCGTGTTTCGAAACGAGCTGGGTAGGACAGGAATGGCACATAGGAAGTTAGGGTGGATAGGTTAGATGATGTCACTATCAATTATGTCACTTACCCAGGCCATTAATGTACGCTGGACGCCACGACACCGGGGACTGCTGACGCTGATTTCAGGGCAGATTGAAAACCATGAGAACTTTGCCTTTCGGATATGAAATCGAGCTAGATTTTTTTCATGGCTACATTATCAGATACCTCACCATAGAGAACCTGAATTGGCAAAAGTGGACCCCTAGAGATTTTTCTAAAAATCACTTATCATAGGCCACAAAGTAGCAATTGTTTTGGTAAAATCTTGCAATTTTATCGAAGATGTCTGGGTCCACCCGTGTTTCGAAACGAGCTGGGTAGGACAGGAATGGCACATAGGAAGTTAGGGTGGATAGGTTAGATGATGTCACTATCAATTATGTCACTTACCCAGGCCATTAATGTACGCTGGACGCCACGACACCGGGACTGCTGACGCTGATTTCAGGGCAGATTGAAAACCATGAGAACTTTGCCTTTCGGATATGAAATCGAGCTAGATTTTTTTCATGGCTACATTATCAGATACCTCACCATAGAGAACCTGAATTGGCAAAAGTGGACCCCTAGAGATTTTTCTAAAAATCACTTATCATAGGCCACAAAGTAGCAATTGTTTTGGTAAAATCTTGCAATTTTATCGAAGATGTCTGGGTCCACCCGTGTTTCGAAACGAGCTGGGTAGGACAGGAATGGCACATAGGAAGTTAGGGTGGATAGGTTAGATGATGTCACTATCAATTATGTCACTTACCCAGGCCATTAATGTACGCTGGACGCCACGACACCGGGGACTGCTGACGCTGATTTCAGGGCAGATTGAAAACCATGAGAACTTTGCCTTTCGGATATGAAATCGAGCTAGATTTTTTTCATGGCTACATTATCAGATACCTCACCATAGAGAACCTGAATTGGCAAAAGTGGACCCCTAGAGATTTTTCTAAAAATCACTTATCATAGGCCACAAAGTAGCAATTGTTTTGGTAAAATCTTGCAATTTTATCGAAGATGTCTGGGTCCACCCGTGTTTCGAAACGAGCTGGGTAGGACAGGAATGGCACATAGGAAGTTAGGGTGGATAGGTTAGATGATGTCACTATCAATTATGTCACTTACCCAGGCCATTAATGTACGCTGGACGCCACGACACCGGGGACTGCTGACGCTGATTTCAGGGCAGATTGAAAACCATGAGAACTTTGCCTTTCGGATATGAAATCGAGCTAGATTTTTTTCATGGCTACATTATCAGATACCTCACCATAGAGAACCTGAATTGGCAAAAGTGGACCCCTAGAGATTTTTCTAAAAATCACTTATCATAGGCCACAAAGTAGCAATTGTTTTGGTAAAATCTTGCAATTTTATCGAAGATGTCTGGGTCCACCCGTGTTTCGAAACGAGCTGGGTAGGACAGGAATGGCACATAGGAAGTTAGGGTGGATAGGTTAGATGATGTCACTATCAATTATGTCACTTACCCAGGCCATTAATGTACGCTGGACGCCACGACACCGGGGACTGCTGACGCTGATTTCAGGGCAGATTGAAAACCATGAGAACTTTGCCTTTCGGATATGAAATCGAGCTAGATTTTTTTCATGGCTACATTATCAGATACCTCACCATAGAGAACCTGAATTGGCAAAAGTGGACCCCTAGAGATTTTTCTAAAAATCACTTATCATAGGCCACAAAGTAGCAATTGTTTTGGTAAAATCTTGCAATTTTATCGAAGATGTCTGGGTCCACCCGTGTTTCGAAACGAGCTGGGTAGGACAGGAATGGCACATAGGAAGTTAGGGTGGATAGGTTAGATGATGTCACTATCAATTATGTCACTTACCCAGGCCATTAATGTACGCTGGACGCCACGACACCGGGGACTGCTGACGCTGATTTCAGGGCAGATTGAAAACCATGAGAACTTTGCCTTTCGGATATGAAATCGAGCTAGATTTTTTTCATGGCTACATTATCAGATACCTCACCATAGAGAACCTGAATTGGCAAAAGTGGACCCCTAGAGATTTTTCTAAAAATCACTTATCATAGGCCACAAAGTAGCAATTGTTTTGGTAAAATCTTGCAATTTTATCGAAGATGTCTGGGTCCACCCGTGTTTCGAAACGAGCTGGGTAGGACAGGAATGGCACATAGGAAGTTAGGGTGGATAGGTTAGATGATGTCACTATCAATTATGTCACTTACCCAGGCCATTAATGTACGCTGGACGCCACGACACCGGGGACTGCTGACGCTGATTTCAGGGCAGATTGAAAACCATGAGAACTTTGCCTTTCGGATATGAAATCGAGCTAGATTTTTTTCATGGCTACATTATCAGATACCTCACCATAGAGAACCTGAATTGGCAAAAGTGGACCCCTAGAGATTTTTCTAAAAATCACTTATCATAGGCCACAAAGTAGCAATTGTTTTGGTAAAATCTTGCAATTTTATCGAAGATGTCTGGGTCCACCCGTGTTTCGAAACGAGCTGGGTAGGACAGGAATGGCACATAGGAAGTTAGGGTGGATAGGTTAGATGATGTCACTATCAATTATGTCACTTACCCAGGCCATTAATGTACGCTGGACGCCACGACACCGGGGACTGCTGACGCTGATTTCAGGGCAGATTGAAAACCATGAGAACTTTGCCTTTCGGATATGAAATCGAGCTAGATTTTTTTCATGGCTACATTATCAGATACCTCACCATAGAGAACCTGAATTGGCAAAAGTGGACCCCTAGAGATTTTTCTAAAAATCACTTATCATAGGCCACAAAGTAGCAATTGTTTTGGTAAAATCTTGCAATTTTATCGAAGATGTCTGGGTCCACCCGTGTTTCGAAACGAGCTGGGTAGGACAGGAATGGCACATAGGAAGTTAGGGTGGATAGGTTAGATGATGTCACTATCAATTATGTCACTTACCCAGGCCATTAATGTACGCTGGACGCCACGACACCGGGGACTGCTGACGCTGATTTCAGGGCAGATTGAAAACCATGAGAACTTTGCCTTTCGGATATGAAATCGAGCTAGATTTTTTTCATGGCTACATTATCAGATACCTCACCATAGAGAACCTGAATTGGCAAAAGTGGACCCCTAGAGATTTTTCTAAAAATCACTTATCATAGGCCACAAAGTAGCAATTGTTTTGGTAAAATCTTGCAATTTTATCGAAGATGTCTGGGTCCACCCGTGTTTCGAAACGAGCTGGGTAGGACAGGAATGGCACATAGGAAGTTAGGGTGGATAGGTTAGATGATGTCACTATCAATTATGTCACTTACCCAGGCCATTAATGTACGCTGGACGCCACGACACCGGGGACTGCTGACGCTGATTTCAGGGCAGATTGAAAACCATGAGAACTTTGCCTTTCGGATATGAAATCGAGCTAGATTTTTTTCATGGCTACATTATCAGATACCTCACCATAGAGAACCTGAATTGGCAAAAGTGGACCCCTAGAGATTTTTCTAAAAATCACTTATCATAGGCCACAAAGTAGCAATTGTTTTGGTAAAATCTTGCAATTTTATCGAAGATGTCTGGGTCCACCCGTGTTTCGAAACGAGCTGGGTAGGACAGGAATGGCACATAGGAAGTTAGGGTGGATAGGTTAGATGATGTCACTATCAATTATGTCACTTACCCAGGCCATTAATGTACGCTGGACGCCACGACACCGGGGACTGCTGACGCTGATTTCAGGGCAGATTGAAAACCATGAGAACTTTGCCTTTCGGATATGAAATCGAGCTAGATTTTTTTCATGGCTACATTATCAGATACCTCACCATAGAGAACCTGAATTGGCAAAAGTGGACCCCTAGAGATTTTTCTAAAAATCACTTATCATAGGCCACAAAGTAGCAATTGTTTTGGTAAAATCTTGCAATTTTATCGAAGATGTCTGGGTCCACCCGTGTTTCGAAACGAGCTGGGTAGGACAGGAATGGCACATAGGAAGTTAGGGTGGATAGGTTAGATGATGTCACTATCAATTATGTCACTTACCCAGGCCATTAATGTACGCTGGACGCCACGACACCGGGGACTGCTGACGCTGATTTCAGGGCAGATTGAAAACCATGAGAACTTTGCCTTTCGGATATGAAATCGAGCTAGATTTTTTTCATGGCTACATTATCAGATACCTCACCATAGAGAACCTGAATTGGCAAAAGTGGACCCCTAGAGATTTTTCTAAAAATCACTTATCATAGGCCACAAAGTAGCAATTGTTTTGGTAAAATCTTGCAATTTTATCGAAGATGTCTGGGTCCACCCGTGTTTCGAAACGAGCTGGGTAGGACAGGAATGGCACATAGGAAGTTAGGGTGGATAGGTTAGATGATGTCACTATCAATTATGTCACTTACCCAGGCCATTAATGTACGCTGGACGCCACGACACCGGGGACTGCTGACGCTGATTTCAGGGCAGATTGAAAACCATGAGAACTTTGCCTTTCGGATATGAAATCGAGCTAGATTTTTTTCATGGCTACATTATCAGATACCTCACCATAGAGAACCTGAATTGGCAAAAGTGGACCCCTAGAGATTTTTCTAAAAATCACTTATCATAGGCCACAAAGTAGCAATTGTTTTGGTAAAATCTTGCAATTTTATCGAAGATGTCTGGGTCCACCCGTGTTTCGAAACGAGCTGGGTAGGACAGGAATGGCACATAGGAAGTTAGGGTGGATAGGTTAGATGATGTCACTATCAATTATGTCACTTACCCAGGCCATTAATGTACGCTGGACGCCACGACACCGGGGACTGCTGACGCTGATTTCAGGGCAGATTGAAAACCATGAGAACTTTGCCTTTCGGATATGAAATCGAGCTAGATTTTTTTCATGGCTACATTATCAGATACCTCACCATAGAGAACCTGAATTGGCAAAAGTGGACCCCTAGAGATTTTTCTAAAAATCACTTATCATAGGCCACAAAGTAGCAATTGTTTTGGTAAAATCTTGCAATTTTATCGAAGATGTCTGGGTCCACCCGTGTTTCGAAACGAGCTGGGTAGGACAGGAATGGCACATAGGAAGTTAGGGTGGATAGGTTAGATGATGTCACTATCAATTATGTCACTTACCCAGGCCATTAATGTACGCTGGACGCCACGACACCGGGGACTGCTGACGCTGATTTCAGGGCAGATTGAAAACCATGAGAACTTTGCCTTTCGGATATGAAATCGAGCTAGATTTTTTTCATGGCTACATTATCAGATACCTCACCATAGAGAACCTGAATTGGCAAAAGTGGACCCCTAGAGATTTTTCTAAAAATCACTTATCATAGGCCACAAAGTAGCAATTGTTTTGGTAAAATCTTGCAATTTTATCGAAGATGTCTGGGTCCACCCGTGTTTCGAAACGAGCTGGGTAGGACAGGAATGGCACATAGGAAGTTAGGGTGGATAGGTTAGATGATGTCACTATCAATTATGTCACTTACCCAGGCCATTAATGTACGCTGGACGCCACGACACCGGGGACTGCTGACGCTGATTTCAGGGCAGATTGAAAACCATGAGAACTTTGCCTTTCGGATATGAAATCGAGCTAGATTTTTTTCATGGCTACATTATCAGATACCTCACCATAGAGAACCTGAATTGGCAAAAGTGGACCCCTAGAGATTTTTCTAAAAATCACTTATCATAGGCCACAAAGTAGCAATTGTTTTGGTAAAATCTTGCAATTTTATCGAAGATGTCTGGGTCCACCCGTGTTTCGAAACGAGCTGGGTAGGACAGGAATGGCACATAGGAAGTTAGGGTGGATAGGTTAGATGATGTCACTATCAATTATGTCACTTACCCAGGCCATTAATGTACGCTGGACGCCACGACACCGGGGACTGCTGACGCTGATTTCAGGGCAGATTGAAAACCATGAGAACTTTGCCTTTCGGATATGAAATCGAGCTAGATTTTTTTCATGGCTACATTATCAGATACCTCACCATAGAGAACCTGAATTGGCAAAAGTGGACCCCTAGAGATTTTTCTAAAAATCACTTATCATAGGCCACAAAGTAGCAATTGTTTTGGTAAAATCTTGCAATTTTATCGAAGATGTCTGGGTCCACCCGTGTTTCGAAACGAGCTGGGTAGGACAGGAATGGCACATAGGAAGTTAGGGTGGATAGGTTAGATGATGTCACTATCAATTATGTCACTTACCCAGGCCATTAATGTACGCTGGACGCCACGACACCGGGGACTGCTGACGCTGATTTCAGGGCAGATTGAAAACCATGAGAACTTTGCCTTTCGGATATGAAATCGAGCTAGATTTTTTTCATGGCTACATTATCAGATACCTCACCATAGAGAACCTGAATTGGCAAAAGTGGACCCCTAGAGATTTTTCTAAAAATCACTTATCATAGGCCACAAAGTAGCAATTGTTTTGGTAAAATCTTGCAATTTTATCGAAGATGTCTGGGTCCACCCGTGTTTCGAAACGAGCTGGGTAGGACAGGAATGGCACATAGGAAGTTAGGGTGGATAGGTTAGATGATGTCACTATCAATTATGTCACTTACCCAGGCCATTAATGTACGCTGGACGCCACGACACCGGGGACTGCTGACGCTGATTTCAGGGCAGATTGAAAACCATGAGAACTTTGCCTTTCGGATATGAAATCGAGCTAGATTTTTTTCATGGCTACATTATCAGATACCTCACCATAGAGAACCTGAATTGGCAAAAGTGGACCCCTAGAGATTTTTCTAAAAATCACTTATCATAGGCCACAAAGTAGCAATTGTTTTGGTAAAATCTTGCAATTTTATCGAAGATGTCTGGGTCCACCCGTGTTTCGAAACGAGCTGGGTAGGACAGGAATGGCACATAGGAAGTTAGGGTGGATAGGTTAGATGATGTCACTATCAATTATGTCACTTACCCAGGCCATTAATGTACGCTGGACGCCACGACACCGGGGACTGCTGACGCTGATTTCAGGGCAGATTGAAAACCATGAGAACTTTGCCTTTCGGATATGAAATCGAGCTAGATTTTTTTCATGGCTACATTATCAGATACCTCACCATAGAGAACCTGAATTGGCAAAAGTGGACCCCTAGAGATTTTTCTAAAAATCACTTATCATAGGCCACAAAGTAGCAATTGTTTTGGTAAAATCTTGCAATTTTATCGAAGATGTCTGGGTCCACCCGTGTTTCGAAACGAGCTGGGTAGGACAGGAATGGCACATAGGAAGTTAGGGTGGATAGGTTAGATGATGTCACTATCAATTATGTCACTTACCCAGGCCATTAATGTACGCTGGACGCCACGACACCGGGGACTGCTGACGCTGATTTCAGGGCAGATTGAAAACCATGAGAACTTTGCCTTTCGGATATGAAATCGAGCTAGATTTTTTTCATGGCTACATTATCAGATACCTCACCATAGAGAACCTGAATTGGCAAAAGTGGACCCCTAGAGATTTTTCTAAAAATCACTTATCATAGGCCACAAAGTAGCAATTGTTTTGGTAAAATCTTGCAATTTTATCGAAGATGTCTGGGTCCACCCGTGTTTCGAAACGAGCTGGGTAGGACAGGAATGGCACATAGGAAGTTAGGGTGGATAGGTTAGATGATGTCACTATCAATTATGTCACTTACCCAGGCCATTAATGTACGCTGGACGCCACGACACCGGGGACTGCTGACGCTGATTTCAGGGCAGATTGAAAACCATGAGAACTTTGCCTTTCGGATATGAAATCGAGCTAGATTTTTTTCATGGCTACATTATCAGATACCTCACCATAGAGAACCTGAATTGGCAAAAGTGGACCCCTAGAGATTTTTCTAAAAATCACTTATCATAGGCCACAAAGTAGCAATTGTTTTGGTAAAATCTTGCAATTTTATCGAAGATGTCTGGGTCCACCCGTGTTTCGAAACGAGCTGGGTAGGACAGGAATGGCACATAGGAAGTTAGGGTGGATAGGTTAGATGATGTCACTATCAATTATGTCACTTACCCAGGCCATTAATGTACGCTGGACGCCACGACACCGGGGACTGCTGACGCTGATTTCAGGGCAGATTGAAAACCATGAGAACTTTGCCTTTCGGATATGAAATCGAGCTAGATTTTTTTCATGGCTACATTATCAGATACCTCACCATAGAGAACCTGAATTGGCAAAAGTGGACCCCTAGAGATTTTTCTAAAAATCACTTATCATAGGCCACAAAGTAGCAATTGTTTTGGTAAAATCTTGCAATTTTATCGAAGATGTCTGGGTCCACCCGTGTTTCGAAACGAGCTGGGTAGGACAGGAATGGCACATAGGAAGTTAGGGTGGATAGGTTAGATGATGTCACTATCAATTATGTCACTTACCCAGGCCATTAATGTACGCTGGACGCCACGACACCGGGGACTGCTGACGCTGATTTCAGGGCAGATTGAAAACCATGAGAACTTTGCCTTTCGGATATGAAATCGAGCTAGATTTTTTTCATGGCTACATTATCAGATACCTCACCATAGAGAACCTGAATTGGCAAAAGTGGACCCCTAGAGATTTTTCTAAAAATCACTTATCATAGGCCACAAAGTAGCAATTGTTTTGGTAAAATCTTGCAATTTTATCGAAGATGTCTGGGTCCACCCGTGTTTCGAAACGAGCTGGGTAGGACAGGAATGGCACATAGGAAGTTAGGGTGGATAGGTTAGATGATGTCACTATCAATTATGTCACTTACCCAGGCCATTAATGTACGCTGGACGCCACGACACCGGGGACTGCTGACGCTGATTTCAGGGCAGATTGAAAACCATGAGAACTTTGCCTTTCGGATATGAAATCGAGCTAGATTTTTTTCATGGCTACATTATCAGATACCTCACCATAGAGAACCTGAATTGGCAAAAGTGGACCCCTAGAGATTTTTCTAAAAATCACTTATCATAGGCCACAAAGTAGCAATTGTTTTGGTAAAATCTTGCAATTTTATCGAAGATGTCTGGGTCCACCCGTGTTTCGAAACGAGCTGGGTAGGACAGGAATGGCACATAGGAAGTTAGGGTGGATAGGTTAGATGATGTCACTATCAATTATGTCACTTACCCAGGCCATTAATGTACGCTGGACGCCACGACACCGGGGACTGCTGACGCTGATTTCAGGGCAGATTGAAAACCATGAGAACTTTGCCTTTCGGATATGAAATCGAGCTAGATTTTTTTCATGGCTACATTATCAGATACCTCACCATAGAGAACCTGAATTGGCAAAAGTGGACCCCTAGAGATTTTTCTAAAAATCACTTATCATAGGCCACAAAGTAGCAATTGTTTTGGTAAAATCTTGCAATTTTATCGAAGATGTCTGGGTCCACCCGTGTTTCGAAACGAGCTGGGTAGGACAGGAATGGCACATAGGAAGTTAGGGTGGATAGGTTAGATGATGTCACTATCAATTATGTCACTTACCCAGGCCATTAATGTACGCTGGACGCCACGACACCGGGGACTGCTGACGCTGATTTCAGGGCAGATTGAAAACCATGAGAACTTTGCCTTTCGGATATGAAATCGAGCTAGATTTTTTTCATGGCTACATTATCAGATACCTCACCATAGAGAACCTGAATTGGCAAAAGTGGACCCCTAGAGATTTTTCTAAAAATCACTTATCATAGGCCACAAAGTAGCAATTGTTTTGGTAAAATCTTGCAATTTTATCGAAGATGTCTGGGTCCACCCGTGTTTCGAAACGAGCTGGGTAGGACAGGAATGGCACATAGGAAGTTAGGGTGGATAGGTTAGATGATGTCACTATCAATTATGTCACTTACCCAGGCCATTAATGTACGCTGGACGCCACGACACCGGGGACTGCTGACGCTGATTTCAGGGCAGATTGAAAACCATGAGAACTTTGCCTTTCGGATATGAAATCGAGCTAGATTTTTTTCATGGCTACATTATCAGATACCTCACCATAGAGAACCTGAATTGGCAAAAGTGGACCCCTAGAGATTTTTCTAAAAATCACTTATCATAGGCCACAAAGTAGCAATTGTTTTGGTAAAATCTTGCAATTTTATCGAAGATGTCTGGGTCCACCCGTGTTTCGAAACGAGCTGGGTAGGACAGGAATGGCACATAGGAAGTTAGGGTGGATAGGTTAGATGATGTCACTATCAATTATGTCACTTACCCAGGCCATTAATGTACGCTGGACGCCACGACACCGGGGACTGCTGACGCTGATTTCAGGGCAGATTGAAAACCATGAGAACTTTGCCTTTCGGATATGAAATCGAGCTAGATTTTTTTCATGGCTACATTATCAGATACCTCACCATAGAGAACCTGAATTGGCAAAAGTGGACCCCTAGAGATTTTTCTAAAAATCACTTATCATAGGCCACAAAGTAGCAATTGTTTTGGTAAAATCTTGCAATTTTATCGAAGATGTCTGGGTCCACCCGTGTTTCGAAACGAGCTGGGTAGGACAGGAATGGCACATAGGAAGTTAGGGTGGATAGGTTAGATGATGTCACTATCAATTATGTCACTTACCCAGGCCATTAATGTACGCTGGACGCCACGACACCGGGGACTGCTGACGCTGATTTCAGGGCAGATTGAAAACCATGAGAACTTTGCCTTTCGGATATGAAATCGAGCTAGATTTTTTTCATGGCTACATTATCAGATACCTCACCATAGAGAACCTGAATTGGCAAAAGTGGACCCCTAGAGATTTTTCTAAAAATCACTTATCATAGGCCACAAAGTAGCAATTGTTTTGGTAAAATCTTGCAATTTTATCGAAGATGTCTGGGTCCACCCGTGTTTCGAAACGAGCTGGGTAGGACAGGAATGGCACATAGGAAGTTAGGGTGGATAGGTTAGATGATGTCACTATCAATTATGTCACTTACCCAGGCCATTAATGTACGCTGGACGCCACGACACCGGGGACTGCTGACGCTGATTTCAGGGCAGATTGAAAACCATGAGAACTTTGCCTTTCGGATATGAAATCGAGCTAGATTTTTTTCATGGCTACATTATCAGATACCTCACCATAGAGAACCTGAATTGGCAAAAGTGGACCCCTAGAGATTTTTCTAAAAATCACTTATCATAGGCCACAAAGTAGCAATTGTTTTGGTAAAATCTTGCAATTTTATCGAAGATGTCTGGGTCCACCCGTGTTTCGAAACGAGCTGGGTAGGACAGGAATGGCACATAGGAAGTTAGGGTGGATAGGTTAGATGATGTCACTATCAATTATGTCACTTACCCAGGCCATTAATGTACGCTGGACGCCACGACACCGGGACTGCTGACGCTGATTTCAGGGCAGATTGAAAACCATGAGAACTTTGCCTTTCGGATATGAAATCGAGCTAGATTTTTTTCATGGCTACATTATCAGATACCTCACCATAGAGAACCTGAATTGGCAAAAGTGGACCCCTAGAGATTTTTCTAAAAATCACTTATCATAGGCCACAAAGTAGCAATTGTTTTGGTAAAATCTTGCAATTTTATCGAAGATGTCTGGGTCCACCCGTGTTTCGAAACGAGCTGGGTAGGACAGGAATGGCACATAGGAAGTTAGGGTGGATAGGTTAGATGATGTCACTATCAATTATGTCACTTACCCAGGCCATTAATGTACGCTGGACGCCACGACACCGGGGACTGCTGACGCTGATTTCAGGGCAGATTGAAAACCATGAGAACTTTGCCTTTCGGATATGAAATCGAGCTAGATTTTTTTCATGGCTACATTATCAGATACCTCACCATAGAGAACCTGAATTGGCAAAAGTGGACCCCTAGAGATTTTTCTAAAAATCACTTATCATAGGCCACAAAGTAGCAATTGTTTTGGTAAAATCTTGCAATTTTATCGAAGATGTCTGGGTCCACCCGTGTTTCGAAACGAGCTGGGTAGGACAGGAATGGCACATAGGAAGTTAGGGTGGATAGGTTAGATGATGTCACTATCAATTATGTCACTTACCCAGGCCATTAATGTACGCTGGACGCCACGACACCGGGGACTGCTGACGCTGATTTCAGGGCAGATTGAAAACCATGAGAACTTTGCCTTTCGGATATGAAATCGAGCTAGATTTTTTTCATGGCTACATTATCAGATACCTCACCATAGAGAACCTGAATTGGCAAAAGTGGACCCCTAGAGATTTTTCTAAAAATCACTTATCATAGGCCACAAAGTAGCAATTGTTTTGGTAAAATCTTGCAATTTTATCGAAGATGTCTGGGTCCACCCGTGTTTCGAAACGAGCTGGGTAGGACAGGAATGGCACATAGGAAGTTAGGGTGGATAGGTTAGATGATGTCACTATCAATTATGTCACTTACCCAGGCCATTAATGTACGCTGGACGCCACGACACCGGGGACTGCTGACGCTGATTTCAGGGCAGATTGAAAACCATGAGAACTTTGCCTTTCGGATATGAAATCGAGCTAGATTTTTTTCATGGCTACATTATCAGATACCTCACCATAGAGAACCTGAATTGGCAAAAGTGGACCCCTAGAGATTTTTCTAAAAATCACTTATCATAGGCCACAAAGTAGCAATTGTTTTGGTAAAATCTTGCAATTTTATCGAAGATGTCTGGGTCCACCCGTGTTTCGAAACGAGCTGGGTAGGACAGGAATGGCACATAGGAAGTTAGGGTGGATAGGTTAGATGATGTCACTATCAATTATGTCACTTACCCAGGCCATTAATGTACGCTGGACGCCACGACACCGGGGACTGCTGACGCTGATTTCAGGGCAGATTGAAAACCATGAGAACTTTGCCTTTCGGATATGAAATCGAGCTAGATTTTTTTCATGGCTACATTATCAGATACCTCACCATAGAGAACCTGAATTGGCAAAAGTGGACCCCTAGAGATTTTTCTAAAAATCACTTATCATAGGCCACAAAGTAGCAATTGTTTTGGTAAAATCTTGCAATTTTATCGAAGATGTCTGGGTCCACCCGTGTTTCGAAACGAGCTGGGTAGGACAGGAATGGCACATAGGAAGTTAGGGTGGATAGGTTAGATGATGTCACTATCAATTATGTCACTTACCCAGGCCATTAATGTACGCTGGACGCCACGACACCGGGGACTGCTGACGCTGATTTCAGGGCAGATTGAAAACCATGAGAACTTTGCCTTTCGGATATGAAATCGAGCTAGATTTTTTTCATGGCTACATTATCAGATACCTCACCATAGAGAACCTGAATTGGCAAAAGTGGACCCCTAGAGATTTTTCTAAAAATCACTTATCATAGGCCACAAAGTAGCAATTGTTTTGGTAAAATCTTGCAATTTTATCGAAGATGTCTGGGTCCACCCGTGTTTCGAAACGAGCTGGGTAGGACAGGAATGGCACATAGGAAGTTAGGGTGGATAGGTTAGATGATGTCACTATCAATTATGTCACTTACCCAGGCCATTAATGTACGCTGGACGCCACGACACCGGGGACTGCTGACGCTGATTTCAGGGCAGATTGAAAACCATGAGAACTTTGCCTTTCGGATATGAAATCGAGCTAGATTTTTTTCATGGCTACATTATCAGATACCTCACCATAGAGAACCTGAATTGGCAAAAGTGGACCCCTAGAGATTTTTCTAAAAATCACTTATCATAGGCCACAAAGTAGCAATTGTTTTGGTAAAATCTTGCAATTTTATCGAAGATGTCTGGGTCCACCCGTGTTTCGAAACGAGCTGGGTAGGACAGGAATGGCACATAGGAAGTTAGGGTGGATAGGTTAGATGATGTCACTATCAATTATGTCACTTACCCAGGCCATTAATGTACGCTGGACGCCACGACACCGGGGACTGCTGACGCTGATTTCAGGGCAGATTGAAAACCATGAGAACTTTGCCTTTCGGATATGAAATCGAGCTAGATTTTTTTCATGGCTACATTATCAGATACCTCACCATAGAGAACCTGAATTGGCAAAAGTGGACCCCTAGAGATTTTTCTAAAAATCACTTATCATAGGCCACAAAGTAGCAATTGTTTTGGTAAAATCTTGCAATTTTATCGAAGATGTCTGGGTCCACCCGTGTTTCGAAACGAGCTGGGTAGGACAGGAATGGCACATAGGAAGTTAGGGTGGATAGGTTAGATGATGTCACTATCAATTATGTCACTTACCCAGGCCATTAATGTACGCTGGACGCCACGACACCGGGGACTGCTGACGCTGATTTCAGGGCAGATTGAAAACCATGAGAACTTTGCCTTTCGGATATGAAATCGAGCTAGATTTTTTTCATGGCTACATTATCAGATACCTCACCATAGAGAACCTGAATTGGCAAAAGTGGACCCCTAGAGATTTTTCTAAAAATCACTTATCATAGGCCACAAAGTAGCAATTGTTTTGGTAAAATCTTGCAATTTTATCGAAGATGTCTGGGTCCACCCGTGTTTCGAAACGAGCTGGGT
Organism: Saccharum officinarum; assembly: GCA_020631735.1. Lineage (NCBI taxonomy): Eukaryota > Viridiplantae > Streptophyta > Magnoliopsida > Poales > Poaceae > Saccharum > Saccharum officinarum. Next base: position 2,886,305 of record CM036189.1, on the reverse strand, counting down.
AGGACAGGAATGGCACATAGGAAGTTAGGGTGGATAGGTTAGATGATGTCACTATCAATTATGTCACTTACCCAGGCCATTAATGTACGCTGGACGCCACGACACCGGGGACTGCTGACGCTGATTTCAGGGCAGATTGAAAACCATGAGAACTTTGCCTTTCGGATATGAAATCGAGCTAGATTTTTTTCATGGCTACATTATCAGATACCTCACCATAGAGAACCTGAATTGGCAAAAGTGGACCCCTAGAGATTTTTCTAAAAATCACTTATCATAGGCCACAAAGTAGCAATTGTTTTGGTAAAATCTTGCAATTTTATCGAAGATGTCTGGGTCCACCCGTGTTTCGAAACGAGCTGGGTAGGACAGGAATGGCACATAGGAAGTTAGGGTGGATAGGTTAGATGATGTCACTATCAATTATGTCACTTACCCAGGCCATTAATGTACGCTGGACGCCACGACACCGGGGACTGCTGACGCTGATTTCAGGGCAGATTGAAAACCATGAGAACTTTGCCTTTCGGATATGAAATCGAGCTAGATTTTTTTCATGGCTACATTATCAGATACCTCACCATAGAGAACCTGAATTGGCAAAAGTGGACCCCTAGAGATTTTTCTAAAAATCACTTATCATAGGCCACAAAGTAGCAATTGTTTTGGTAAAATCTTGCAATTTTATCGAAGATGTCTGGGTCCACCCGTGTTTCGAAACGAGCTGGGTAGGACAGGAATGGCACATAGGAAGTTAGGGTGGATAGGTTAGATGATGTCACTATCAATTATGTCACTTACCCAGGCCATTAATGTACGCTGGACGCCACGACACCGGGGACTGCTGACGCTGATTTCAGGGCAGATTGAAAACCATGAGAACTTTGCCTTTCGGATATGAAATCGAGCTAGATTTTTTTCATGGCTACATTATCAGATACCTCACCATAGAGAACCTGAATTGGCAAAAGTGGACCCCTAGAGATTTTTCTAAAAATCACTTATCATAGGCCACAAAGTAGCAATTGTTTTGGTAAAATCTTGCAATTTTATCGAAGATGTCTGGGTCCACCCGTGTTTCGAAACGAGCTGGGTAGGACAGGAATGGCACATAGGAAGTTAGGGTGGATAGGTTAGATGATGTCACTATCAATTATGTCACTTACCCAGGCCATTAATGTACGCTGGACGCCACGACACCGGGGACTGCTGACGCTGATTTCAGGGCAGATTGAAAACCATGAGAACTTTGCCTTTCGGATATGAAATCGAGCTAGATTTTTTTCATGGCTACATTATCAGATACCTCACCATAGAGAACCTGAATTGGCAAAAGTGGACCCCTAGAGATTTTTCTAAAAATCACTTATCATAGGCCACAAAGTAGCAATTGTTTTGGTAAAATCTTGCAATTTTATCGAAGATGTCTGGGTCCACCCGTGTTTCGAAACGAGCTGGGTAGGACAGGAATGGCACATAGGAAGTTAGGGTGGATAGGTTAGATGATGTCACTATCAATTATGTCACTTACCCAGGCCATTAATGTACGCTGGACGCCACGACACCGGGGACTGCTGACGCTGATTTCAGGGCAGATTGAAAACCATGAGAACTTTGCCTTTCGGATATGAAATCGAGCTAGATTTTTTTCATGGCTACATTATCAGATACCTCACCATAGAGAACCTGAATTGGCAAAAGTGGACCCCTAGAGATTTTTCTAAAAATCACTTATCATAGGCCACAAAGTAGCAATTGTTTTGGTAAAATCTTGCAATTTTATCGAAGATGTCTGGGTCCACCCGTGTTTCGAAACGAGCTGGGTAGGACAGGAATGGCACATAGGAAGTTAGGGTGGATAGGTTAGATGATGTCACTATCAATTATGTCACTTACCCAGGCCATTAATGTACGCTGGACGCCACGACACCGGGGACTGCTGACGCTGATTTCAGGGCAGATTGAAAACCATGAGAACTTTGCCTTTCGGATATGAAATCGAGCTAGATTTTTTTCATGGCTACATTATCAGATACCTCACCATAGAGAACCTGAATTGGCAAAAGTGGACCCCTAGAGATTTTTCTAAAAATCACTTATCATAGGCCACAAAGTAGCAATTGTTTTGGTAAAATCTTGCAATTTTATCGAAGATGTCTGGGTCCACCCGTGTTTCGAAACGAGCTGGGTAGGACAGGAATGGCACATAGGAAGTTAGGGTGGATAGGTTAGATGATGTCACTATCAATTATGTCACTTACCCAGGCCATTAATGTACGCTGGACGCCACGACACCGGGGACTGCTGACGCTGATTTCAGGGCAGATTGAAAACCATGAGAACTTTGCCTTTCGGATATGAAATCGAGCTAGATTTTTTTCATGGCTACATTATCAGATACCTCACCATAGAGAACCTGAATTGGCAAAAGTGGACCCCTAGAGATTTTTCTAAAAATCACTTATCATAGGCCACAAAGTAGCAATTGTTTTGGTAAAATCTTGCAATTTTATCGAAGATGTCTGGGTCCACCCGTGTTTCGAAACGAGCTGGGTAGGACAGGAATGGCACATAGGAAGTTAGGGTGGATAGGTTAGATGATGTCACTATCAATTATGTCACTTACCCAGGCCATTAATGTACGCTGGACGCCACGACACCGGGGACTGCTGACGCTGATTTCAGGGCAGATTGAAAACCATGAGAACTTTGCCTTTCGGATATGAAATCGAGCTAGATTTTTTTCATGGCTACATTATCAGATACCTCACCATAGAGAACCTGAATTGGCAAAAGTGGACCCCTAGAGATTTTTCTAAAAATCACTTATCATAGGCCACAAAGTAGCAATTGTTTTGGTAAAATCTTGCAATTTTATCGAAGATGTCTGGGTCCACCCGTGTTTCGAAACGAGCTGGGTAGGACAGGAATGGCACATAGGAAGTTAGGGTGGATAGGTTAGATGATGTCACTATCAATTATGTCACTTACCCAGGCCATTAATGTACGCTGGACGCCACGACACCGGGGACTGCTGACGCTGATTTCAGGGCAGATTGAAAACCATGAGAACTTTGCCTTTCGGATATGAAATCGAGCTAGATTTTTTTCATGGCTACATTATCAGATACCTCACCATAGAGAACCTGAATTGGCAAAAGTGGACCCCTAGAGATTTTTCTAAAAATCACTTATCATAGGCCACAAAGTAGCAATTGTTTTGGTAAAATCTTGCAATTTTATCGAAGATGTCTGGGTCCACCCGTGTTTCGAAACGAGCTGGGTAGGACAGGAATGGCACATAGGAAGTTAGGGTGGATAGGTTAGATGATGTCACTATCAATTATGTCACTTACCCAGGCCATTAATGTACGCTGGACGCCACGACACCGGGGACTGCTGACGCTGATTTCAGGGCAGATTGAAAACCATGAGAACTTTGCCTTTCGGATATGAAATCGAGCTAGATTTTTTTCATGGCTACATTATCAGATACCTCACCATAGAGAACCTGAATTGGCAAAAGTGGACCCCTAGAGATTTTTCTAAAAATCACTTATCATAGGCCACAAAGTAGCAATTGTTTTGGTAAAATCTTGCAATTTTATCGAAGATGTCTGGGTCCACCCGTGTTTCGAAACGAGCTGGGTAGGACAGGAATGGCACATAGGAAGTTAGGGTGGATAGGTTAGATGATGTCACTATCAATTATGTCACTTACCCAGGCCATTAATGTACGCTGGACGCCACGACACCGGGGACTGCTGACGCTGATTTCAGGGCAGATTGAAAACCATGAGAACTTTGCCTTTCGGATATGAAATCGAGCTAGATTTTTTTCATGGCTACATTATCAGATACCTCACCATAGAGAACCTGAATTGGCAAAAGTGGACCCCTAGAGATTTTTCTAAAAATCACTTATCATAGGCCACAAAGTAGCAATTGTTTTGGTAAAATCTTGCAATTTTATCGAAGATGTCTGGGTCCACCCGTGTTTCGAAACGAGCTGGGTAGGACAGGAATGGCACATAGGAAGTTAGGGTGGATAGGTTAGATGATGTCACTATCAATTATGTCACTTACCCAGGCCATTAATGTACGCTGGACGCCACGACACCGGGGACTGCTGACGCTGATTTCAGGGCAGATTGAAAACCATGAGAACTTTGCCTTTCGGATATGAAATCGAGCTAGATTTTTTTCATGGCTACATTATCAGATACCTCACCATAGAGAACCTGAATTGGCAAAAGTGGACCCCTAGAGATTTTTCTAAAAATCACTTATCATAGGCCACAAAGTAGCAATTGTTTTGGTAAAATCTTGCAATTTTATCGAAGATGTCTGGGTCCACCCGTGTTTCGAAACGAGCTGGGTAGGACAGGAATGGCACATAGGAAGTTAGGGTGGATAGGTTAGATGATGTCACTATCAATTATGTCACTTACCCAGGCCATTAATGTACGCTGGACGCCACGACACCGGGGACTGCTGACGCTGATTTCAGGGCAGATTGAAAACCATGAGAACTTTGCCTTTCGGATATGAAATCGAGCTAGATTTTTTTCATGGCTACATTATCAGATACCTCACCATAGAGAACCTGAATTGGCAAAAGTGGACCCCTAGAGATTTTTCTAAAAATCACTTATCATAGGCCACAAAGTAGCAATTGTTTTGGTAAAATCTTGCAATTTTATCGAAGATGTCTGGGTCCACCCGTGTTTCGAAACGAGCTGGGTAGGACAGGAATGGCACATAGGAAGTTAGGGTGGATAGGTTAGATGATGTCACTATCAATTATGTCACTTACCCAGGCCATTAATGTACGCTGGACGCCACGACACCGGGGACTGCTGACGCTGATTTCAGGGCAGATTGAAAACCATGAGAACTTTGCCTTTCGGATATGAAATCGAGCTAGATTTTTTTCATGGCTACATTATCAGATACCTCACCATAGAGAACCTGAATTGGCAAAAGTGGACCCCTAGAGATTTTTCTAAAAATCACTTATCATAGGCCACAAAGTAGCAATTGTTTTGGTAAAATCTTGCAATTTTATCGAAGATGTCTGGGTCCACCCGTGTTTCGAAACGAGCTGGGTAGGACAGGAATGGCACATAGGAAGTTAGGGTGGATAGGTTAGATGATGTCACTATCAATTATGTCACTTACCCAGGCCATTAATGTACGCTGGACGCCACGACACCGGGGACTGCTGACGCTGATTTCAGGGCAGATTGAAAACCATGAGAACTTTGCCTTTCGGATATGAAATCGAGCTAGATTTTTTTCATGGCTACATTATCAGATACCTCACCATAGAGAACCTGAATTGGCAAAAGTGGACCCCTAGAGATTTTTCTAAAAATCACTTATCATAGGCCACAAAGTAGCAATTGTTTTGGTAAAATCTTGCAATTTTATCGAAGATGTCTGGGTCCACCCGTGTTTCGAAACGAGCTGGGTAGGACAGGAATGGCACATAGGAAGTTAGGGTGGATAGGTTAGATGATGTCACTATCAATTATGTCACTTACCCAGGCCATTAATGTACGCTGGACGCCACGACACCGGGGACTGCTGACGCTGATTTCAGGGCAGATTGAAAACCATGAGAACTTTGCCTTTCGGATATGAAATCGAGCTAGATTTTTTTCATGGCTACATTATCAGATACCTCACCATAGAGAACCTGAATTGGCAAAAGTGGACCCCTAGAGATTTTTCTAAAAATCACTTATCATAGGCCACAAAGTAGCAATTGTTTTGGTAAAATCTTGCAATTTTATCGAAGATGTCTGGGTCCACCCGTGTTTCGAAACGAGCTGGGTAGGACAGGAATGGCACATAGGAAGTTAGGGTGGATAGGTTAGATGATGTCACTATCAATTATGTCACTTACCCAGGCCATTAATGTACGCTGGACGCCACGACACCGGGGACTGCTGACGCTGATTTCAGGGCAGATTGAAAACCATGAGAACTTTGCCTTTCGGATATGAAATCGAGCTAGATTTTTTTCATGGCTACATTATCAGATACCTCACCATAGAGAACCTGAATTGGCAAAAGTGGACCCCTAGAGATTTTTCTAAAAATCACTTATCATAGGCCACAAAGTAGCAATTGTTTTGGTAAAATCTTGCAATTTTATCGAAGATGTCTGGGTCCACCCGTGTTTCGAAACGAGCTGGGTAGGACAGGAATGGCACATAGGAAGTTAGGGTGGATAGGTTAGATGATGTCACTATCAATTATGTCACTTACCCAGGCCATTAATGTACGCTGGACGCCACGACACCGGGGACTGCTGACGCTGATTTCAGGGCAGATTGAAAACCATGAGAACTTTGCCTTTCGGATATGAAATCGAGCTAGATTTTTTTCATGGCTACATTATCAGATACCTCACCATAGAGAACCTGAATTGGCAAAAGTGGACCCCTAGAGATTTTTCTAAAAATCACTTATCATAGGCCACAAAGTAGCAATTGTTTTGGTAAAATCTTGCAATTTTATCGAAGATGTCTGGGTCCACCCGTGTTTCGAAACGAGCTGGGTAGGACAGGAATGGCACATAGGAAGTTAGGGTGGATAGGTTAGATGATGTCACTATCAATTATGTCACTTACCCAGGCCATTAATGTACGCTGGACGCCACGACACCGGGGACTGCTGACGCTGATTTCAGGGCAGATTGAAAACCATGAGAACTTTGCCTTTCGGATATGAAATCGAGCTAGATTTTTTTCATGGCTACATTATCAGATACCTCACCATAGAGAACCTGAATTGGCAAAAGTGGACCCCTAGAGATTTTTCTAAAAATCACTTATCATAGGCCACAAAGTAGCAATTGTTTTGGTAAAATCTTGCAATTTTATCGAAGATGTCTGGGTCCACCCGTGTTTCGAAACGAGCTGGGTAGGACAGGAATGGCACATAGGAAGTTAGGGTGGATAGGTTAGATGATGTCACTATCAATTATGTCACTTACCCAGGCCATTAATGTACGCTGGACGCCACGACACCGGGGACTGCTGACGCTGATTTCAGGGCAGATTGAAAACCATGAGAACTTTGCCTTTCGGATATGAAATCGAGCTAGATTTTTTTCATGGCTACATTATCAGATACCTCACCATAGAGAACCTGAATTGGCAAAAGTGGACCCCTAGAGATTTTTCTAAAAATCACTTATCATAGGCCACAAAGTAGCAATTGTTTTGGTAAAATCTTGCAATTTTATCGAAGATGTCTGGGTCCACCCGTGTTTCGAAACGAGCTGGGTAGGACAGGAATGGCACATAGGAAGTTAGGGTGGATAGGTTAGATGATGTCACTATCAATTATGTCACTTACCCAGGCCATTAATGTACGCTGGACGCCACGACACCGGGGACTGCTGACGCTGATTTCAGGGCAGATTGAAAACCATGAGAACTTTGCCTTTCGGATATGAAATCGAGCTAGATTTTTTTCATGGCTACATTATCAGATACCTCACCATAGAGAACCTGAATTGGCAAAAGTGGACCCCTAGAGATTTTTCTAAAAATCACTTATCATAGGCCACAAAGTAGCAATTGTTTTGGTAAAATCTTGCAATTTTATCGAAGATGTCTGGGTCCACCCGTGTTTCGAAACGAGCTGGGTAGGACAGGAATGGCACATAGGAAGTTAGGGTGGATAGGTTAGATGATGTCACTATCAATTATGTCACTTACCCAGGCCATTAATGTACGCTGGACGCCACGACACCGGGGACTGCTGACGCTGATTTCAGGGCAGATTGAAAACCATGAGAACTTTGCCTTTCGGATATGAAATCGAGCTAGATTTTTTTCATGGCTACATTATCAGATACCTCACCATAGAGAACCTGAATTGGCAAAAGTGGACCCCTAGAGATTTTTCTAAAAATCACTTATCATAGGCCACAAAGTAGCAATTGTTTTGGTAAAATCTTGCAATTTTATCGAAGATGTCTGGGTCCACCCGTGTTTCGAAACGAGCTGGGTAGGACAGGAATGGCACATAGGAAGTTAGGGTGGATAGGTTAGATGATGTCACTATCAATTATGTCACTTACCCAGGCCATTAATGTACGCTGGACGCCACGACACCGGGGACTGCTGACGCTGATTTCAGGGCAGATTGAAAACCATGAGAACTTTGCCTTTCGGATATGAAATCGAGCTAGATTTTTTTCATGGCTACATTATCAGATACCTCACCATAGAGAACCTGAATTGGCAAAAGTGGACCCCTAGAGATTTTTCTAAAAATCACTTATCATAGGCCACAAAGTAGCAATTGTTTTGGTAAAATCTTGCAATTTTATCGAAGATGTCTGGGTCCACCCGTGTTTCGAAACGAGCTGGGTAGGACAGGAATGGCACATAGGAAGTTAGGGTGGATAGGTTAGATGATGTCACTATCAATTATGTCACTTACCCAGGCCATTAATGTACGCTGGACGCCACGACACCGGGGACTGCTGACGCTGATTTCAGGGCAGATTGAAAACCATGAGAACTTTGCCTTTCGGATATGAAATCGAGCTAGATTTTTTTCATGGCTACATTATCAGATACCTCACCATAGAGAACCTGAATTGGCAAAAGTGGACCCCTAGAGATTTTTCTAAAAATCACTTATCATAGGCCACAAAGTAGCAATTGTTTTGGTAAAATCTTGCAATTTTATCGAAGATGTCTGGGTCCACCCGTGTTTCGAAACGAGCTGGGTAGGACAGGAATGGCACATAGGAAGTTAGGGTGGATAGGTTAGATGATGTCACTATCAATTATGTCACTTACCCAGGCCATTAATGTACGCTGGACGCCACGACACCGGGGACTGCTGACGCTGATTTCAGGGCAGATTGAAAACCATGAGAACTTTGCCTTTCGGATATGAAATCGAGCTAGATTTTTTTCATGGCTACATTATCAGATACCTCACCATAGAGAACCTGAATTGGCAAAAGTGGACCCCTAGAGATTTTTCTAAAAATCACTTATCATAGGCCACAAAGTAGCAATTGTTTTGGTAAAATCTTGCAATTTTATCGAAGATGTCTGGGTCCACCCGTGTTTCGAAACGAGCTGGGTAGGACAGGAATGGCACATAGGAAGTTAGGGTGGATAGGTTAGATGATGTCACTATCAATTATGTCACTTACCCAGGCCATTAATGTACGCTGGACGCCACGACACCGGGGACTGCTGACGCTGATTTCAGGGCAGATTGAAAACCATGAGAACTTTGCCTTTCGGATATGAAATCGAGCTAGATTTTTTTCATGGCTACATTATCAGATACCTCACCATAGAGAACCTGAATTGGCAAAAGTGGACCCCTAGAGATTTTTCTAAAAATCACTTATCATAGGCCACAAAGTAGCAATTGTTTTGGTAAAATCTTGCAATTTTATCGAAGATGTCTGGGTCCACCCGTGTTTCGAAACGAGCTGGGTAGGACAGGAATGGCACATAGGAAGTTAGGGTGGATAGGTTAGATGATGTCACTATCAATTATGTCACTTACCCAGGCCATTAATGTACGCTGGACGCCACGACACCGGGGACTGCTGACGCTGATTTCAGGGCAGATTGAAAACCATGAGAACTTTGCCTTTCGGATATGAAATCGAGCTAGATTTTTTTCATGGCTACATTATCAGATACCTCACCATAGAGAACCTGAATTGGCAAAAGTGGACCCCTAGAGATTTTTCTAAAAATCACTTATCATAGGCCACAAAGTAGCAATTGTTTTGGTAAAATCTTGCAATTTTATCGAAGATGTCTGGGTCCACCCGTGTTTCGAAACGAGCTGGGTAGGACAGGAATGGCACATAGGAAGTTAGGGTGGATAGGTTAGATGATGTCACTATCAATTATGTCACTTACCCAGGCCATTAATGTACGCTGGACGCCACGACACCGGGGACTGCTGACGCTGATTTCAGGGCAGATTGAAAACCATGAGAACTTTGCCTTTCGGATATGAAATCGAGCTAGATTTTTTTCATGGCTACATTATCAGATACCTCACCATAGAGAACCTGAATTGGCAAAAGTGGACCCCTAGAGATTTTTCTAAAAATCACTTATCATAGGCCACAAAGTAGCAATTGTTTTGGTAAAATCTTGCAATTTTATCGAAGATGTCTGGGTCCACCCGTGTTTCGAAACGAGCTGGGTAGGACAGGAATGGCACATAGGAAGTTAGGGTGGATAGGTTAGATGATGTCACTATCAATTATGTCACTTACCCAGGCCATTAATGTACGCTGGACGCCACGACACCGGGGACTGCTGACGCTGATTTCAGGGCAGATTGAAAACCATGAGAACTTTGCCTTTCGGATATGAAATCGAGCTAGATTTTTTTCATGGCTACATTATCAGATACCTCACCATAGAGAACCTGAATTGGCAAAAGTGGACCCCTAGAGATTTTTCTAAAAATCACTTATCATAGGCCACAAAGTAGCAATTGTTTTGGTAAAATCTTGCAATTTTATCGAAGATGTCTGGGTCCACCCGTGTTTCGAAACGAGCTGGGTAGGACAGGAATGGCACATAGGAAGTTAGGGTGGATAGGTTAGATGATGTCACTATCAATTATGTCACTTACCCAGGCCATTAATGTACGCTGGACGCCACGACACCGGGGACTGCTGACGCTGATTTCAGGGCAGATTGAAAACCATGAGAACTTTGCCTTTCGGATATGAAATCGAGCTAGATTTTTTTCATGGCTACATTATCAGATACCTCACCATAGAGAACCTGAATTGGCAAAAGTGGACCCCTAGAGATTTTTCTAAAAATCACTTATCATAGGCCACAAAGTAGCAATTGTTTTGGTAAAATCTTGCAATTTTATCGAAGATGTCTGGGTCCACCCGTGTTTCGAAACGAGCTGGGTAGGACAGGAATGGCACATAGGAAGTTAGGGTGGATAGGTTAGATGATGTCACTATCAATTATGTCACTTACCCAGGCCATTAATGTACGCTGGACGCCACGACACCGGGGACTGCTGACGCTGATTTCAGGGCAGATTGAAAACCATGAGAACTTTGCCTTTCGGATATGAAATCGAGCTAGATTTTTTTCATGGCTACATTATCAGATACCTCACCATAGAGAACCTGAATTGGCAAAAGTGGACCCCTAGAGATTTTTCTAAAAATCACTTATCATAGGCCACAAAGTAGCAATTGTTTTGGTAAAATCTTGCAATTTTATCGAAGATGTCTGGGTCCACCCGTGTTTCGAAACGAGCTGGGTAGGACAGGAATGGCACATAGGAAGTTAGGGTGGATAGGTTAGATGATGTCACTATCAATTATGTCACTTACCCAGGCCATTAATGTACGCTGGACGCCACGACACCGGGGACTGCTGACGCTGATTTCAGGGCAGATTGAAAACCATGAGAACTTTGCCTTTCGGATATGAAATCGAGCTAGATTTTTTTCATGGCTACATTATCAGATACCTCACCATAGAGAACCTGAATTGGCAAAAGTGGACCCCTAGAGATTTTTCTAAAAATCACTTATCATAGGCCACAAAGTAGCAATTGTTTTGGTAAAATCTTGCAATTTTATCGAAGATGTCTGGGTCCACCCGTGTTTCGAAACGAGCTGGGTAGGACAGGAATGGCACATAGGAAGTTAGGGTGGATAGGTTAGATGATGTCACTATCAATTATGTCACTTACCCAGGCCATTAATGTACGCTGGACGCCACGACACCGGGGACTGCTGACGCTGATTTCAGGGCAGATTGAAAACCATGAGAACTTTGCCTTTCGGATATGAAATCGAGCTAGATTTTTTTCATGGCTACATTATCAGATACCTCACCATAGAGAACCTGAATTGGCAAAAGTGGACCCCTAGAGATTTTTCTAAAAATCACTTATCATAGGCCACAAAGTAGCAATTGTTTTGGTAAAATCTTGCAATTTTATCGAAGATGTCTGGGTCCACCCGTGTTTCGAAACGAGCTGGGTAGGACAGGAATGGCACATAGGAAGTTAGGGTGGATAGGTTAGATGATGTCACTATCAATTATGTCACTTACCCAGGCCATTAATGTACGCTGGACGCCACGACACCGGGGACTGCTGACGCTGATTTCAGGGCAGATTGAAAACCATGAGAACTTTGCCTTTCGGATATGAAATCGAGCTAGATTTTTTTCATGGCTACATTATCAGATACCTCACCATAGAGAACCTGAATTGGCAAAAGTGGACCCCTAGAGATTTTTCTAAAAATCACTTATCATAGGCCACAAAGTAGCAATTGTTTTGGTAAAATCTTGCAATTTTATCGAAGATGTCTGGGTCCACCCGTGTTTCGAAACGAGCTGGGTAGGACAGGAATGGCACATAGGAAGTTAGGGTGGATAGGTTAGATGATGTCACTATCAATTATGTCACTTACCCAGGCCATTAATGTACGCTGGACGCCACGACACCGGGGACTGCTGACGCTGATTTCAGGGCAGATTGAAAACCATGAGAACTTTGCCTTTCGGATATGAAATCGAGCTAGATTTTTTTCATGGCTACATTATCAGATACCTCACCATAGAGAACCTGAATTGGCAAAAGTGGACCCCTAGAGATTTTTCTAAAAATCACTTATCATAGGCCACAAAGTAGCAATTGTTTTGGTAAAATCTTGCAATTTTATCGAAGATGTCTGGGTCCACCCGTGTTTCGAAACGAGCTGGGTAGGACAGGAATGGCACATAGGAAGTTAGGGTGGATAGGTTAGATGATGTCACTATCAATTATGTCACTTACCCAGGCCATTAATGTACGCTGGACGCCACGACACCGGGGACTGCTGACGCTGATTTCAGGGCAGATTGAAAACCATGAGAACTTTGCCTTTCGGATATGAAATCGAGCTAGATTTTTTTCATGGCTACATTATCAGATACCTCACCATAGAGAACCTGAATTGGCAAAAGTGGACCCCTAGAGATTTTTCTAAAAATCACTTATCATAGGCCACAAAGTAGCAATTGTTTTGGTAAAATCTTGCAATTTTATCGAAGATGTCTGGGTCCACCCGTGTTTCGAAACGAGCTGGGTAGGACAGGAATGGCACATAGGAAGTTAGGGTGGATAGGTTAGATGATGTCACTATCAATTATGTCACTTACCCAGGCCATTAATGTACGCTGGACGCCACGACACCGGGGACTGCTGACGCTGATTTCAGGGCAGATTGAAAACCATGAGAACTTTGCCTTTCGGATATGAAATCGAGCTAGATTTTTTTCATGGCTACATTATCAGATACCTCACCATAGAGAACCTGAATTGGCAAAAGTGGACCCCTAGAGATTTTTCTAAAAATCACTTATCATAGGCCACAAAGTAGCAATTGTTTTGGTAAAATCTTGCAATTTTATCGAAGATGTCTGGGTCCACCCGTGTTTCGAAACGAGCTGGGTAGGACAGGAATGGCACATAGGAAGTTAGGGTGGATAGGTTAGATGATGTCACTATCAATTATGTCACTTACCCAGGCCATTAATGTACGCTGGACGCCACGACACCGGGGACTGCTGACGCTGATTTCAGGGCAGATTGAAAACCATGAGAACTTTGCCTTTCGGATATGAAATCGAGCTAGATTTTTTTCATGGCTACATTATCAGATACCTCACCATAGAGAACCTGAATTGGCAAAAGTGGACCCCTAGAGATTTTTCTAAAAATCACTTATCATAGGCCACAAAGTAGCAATTGTTTTGGTAAAATCTTGCAATTTTATCGAAGATGTCTGGGTCCACCCGTGTTTCGAAACGAGCTGGGTAGGACAGGAATGGCACATAGGAAGTTAGGGTGGATAGGTTAGATGATGTCACTATCAATTATGTCACTTACCCAGGCCATTAATGTACGCTGGACGCCACGACACCGGGGACTGCTGACGCTGATTTCAGGGCAGATTGAAAACCATGAGAACTTTGCCTTTCGGATATGAAATCGAGCTAGATTTTTTTCATGGCTACATTATCAGATACCTCACCATAGAGAACCTGAATTGGCAAAAGTGGACCCCTAGAGATTTTTCTAAAAATCACTTATCATAGGCCACAAAGTAGCAATTGTTTTGGTAAAATCTTGCAATTTTATCGAAGATGTCTGGGTCCACCCGTGTTTCGAAACGAGCTGGGTAGGACAGGAATGGCACATAGGAAGTTAGGGTGGATAGGTTAGATGATGTCACTATCAATTATGTCACTTACCCAGGCCATTAATGTACGCTGGACGCCACGACACCGGGGACTGCTGACGCTGATTTCAGGGCAGATTGAAAACCATGAGAACTTTGCCTTTCGGATATGAAATCGAGCTAGATTTTTTTCATGGCTACATTATCAGATACCTCACCATAGAGAACCTGAATTGGCAAAAGTGGACCCCTAGAGATTTTTCTAAAAATCACTTATCATAGGCCACAAAGTAGCAATTGTTTTGGTAAAATCTTGCAATTTTATCGAAGATGTCTGGGTCCACCCGTGTTTCGAAACGAGCTGGGTAGGACAGGAATGGCACATAGGAAGTTAGGGTGGATAGGTTAGATGATGTCACTATCAATTATGTCACTTACCCAGGCCATTAATGTACGCTGGACGCCACGACACCGGGGACTGCTGACGCTGATTTCAGGGCAGATTGAAAACCATGAGAACTTTGCCTTTCGGATATGAAATCGAGCTAGATTTTTTTCATGGCTACATTATCAGATACCTCACCATAGAGAACCTGAATTGGCAAAAGTGGACCCCTAGAGATTTTTCTAAAAATCACTTATCATAGGCCACAAAGTAGCAATTGTTTTGGTAAAATCTTGCAATTTTATCGAAGATGTCTGGGTCCACCCGTGTTTCGAAACGAGCTGGGTAGGACAGGAATGGCACATAGGAAGTTAGGGTGGATAGGTTAGATGATGTCACTATCAATTATGTCACTTACCCAGGCCATTAATGTACGCTGGACGCCACGACACCGGGGACTGCTGACGCTGATTTCAGGGCAGATTGAAAACCATGAGAACTTTGCCTTTCGGATATGAAATCGAGCTAGATTTTTTTCATGGCTACATTATCAGATACCTCACCATAGAGAACCTGAATTGGCAAAAGTGGACCCCTAGAGATTTTTCTAAAAATCACTTATCATAGGCCACAAAGTAGCAATTGTTTTGGTAAAATCTTGCAATTTTATCGAAGATGTCTGGGTCCACCCGTGTTTCGAAACGAGCTGGGTAGGACAGGAATGGCACATAGGAAGTTAGGGTGGATAGGTTAGATGATGTCACTATCAATTATGTCACTTACCCAGGCCATTAATGTACGCTGGACGCCACGACACCGGGGACTGCTGACGCTGATTTCAGGGCAGATTGAAAACCATGAGAACTTTGCCTTTCGGATATGAAATCGAGCTAGATTTTTTTCATGGCTACATTATCAGATACCTCACCATAGAGAACCTGAATTGGCAAAAGTGGACCCCTAGAGATTTTTCTAAAAATCACTTATCATAGGCCACAAAGTAGCAATTGTTTTGGTAAAATCTTGCAATTTTATCGAAGATGTCTGGGTCCACCCGTGTTTCGAAACGAGCTGGGTAGGACAGGAATGGCACATAGGAAGTTAGGGTGGATAGGTTAGATGATGTCACTATCAATTATGTCACTTACCCAGGCCATTAATGTACGCTGGACGCCACGACACCGGGGACTGCTGACGCTGATTTCAGGGCAGATTGAAAACCATGAGAACTTTGCCTTTCGGATATGAAATCGAGCTAGATTTTTTTCATGGCTACATTATCAGATACCTCACCATAGAGAACCTGAATTGGCAAAAGTGGACCCCTAGAGATTTTTCTAAAAATCACTTATCATAGGCCACAAAGTAGCAATTGTTTTGGTAAAATCTTGCAATTTTATCGAAGATGTCTGGGTCCACCCGTGTTTCGAAACGAGCTGGGTAGGACAGGAATGGCACATAGGAAGTTAGGGTGGATAGGTTAGATGATGTCACTATCAATTATGTCACTTACCCAGGCCATTAATGTACGCTGGACGCCACGACACCGGGGACTGCTGACGCTGATTTCAGGGCAGATTGAAAACCATGAGAACTTTGCCTTTCGGATATGAAATCGAGCTAGATTTTTTTCATGGCTACATTATCAGATACCTCACCATAGAGAACCTGAATTGGCAAAAGTGGACCCCTAGAGATTTTTCTAAAAATCACTTATCATAGGCCACAAAGTAGCAATTGTTTTGGTAAAATCTTGCAATTTTATCGAAGATGTCTGGGTCCACCCGTGTTTCGAAACGAGCTGGGTAGGACAGGAATGGCACATAGGAAGTTAGGGTGGATAGGTTAGATGATGTCACTATCAATTATGTCACTTACCCAGGCCATTAATGTACGCTGGACGCCACGACACCGGGGACTGCTGACGCTGATTTCAGGGCAGATTGAAAACCATGAGAACTTTGCCTTTCGGATATGAAATCGAGCTAGATTTTTTTCATGGCTACATTATCAGATACCTCACCATAGAGAACCTGAATTGGCAAAAGTGGACCCCTAGAGATTTTTCTAAAAATCACTTATCATAGGCCACAAAGTAGCAATTGTTTTGGTAAAATCTTGCAATTTTATCGAAGATGTCTGGGTCCACCCGTGTTTCGAAACGAGCTGGGTAGGACAGGAATGGCACATAGGAAGTTAGGGTGGATAGGTTAGATGATGTCACTATCAATTATGTCACTTACCCAGGCCATTAATGTACGCTGGACGCCACGACACCGGGGACTGCTGACGCTGATTTCAGGGCAGATTGAAAACCATGAGAACTTTGCCTTTCGGATATGAAATCGAGCTAGATTTTTTTCATGGCTACATTATCAGATACCTCACCATAGAGAACCTGAATTGGCAAAAGTGGACCCCTAGAGATTTTTCTAAAAATCACTTATCATAGGCCACAAAGTAGCAATTGTTTTGGTAAAATCTTGCAATTTTATCGAAGATGTCTGGGTCCACCCGTGTTTCGAAACGAGCTGGGTAGGACAGGAATGGCACATAGGAAGTTAGGGTGGATAGGTTAGATGATGTCACTATCAATTATGTCACTTACCCAGGCCATTAATGTACGCTGGACGCCACGACACCGGGGACTGCTGACGCTGATTTCAGGGCAGATTGAAAACCATGAGAACTTTGCCTTTCGGATATGAAATCGAGCTAGATTTTTTTCATGGCTACATTATCAGATACCTCACCATAGAGAACCTGAATTGGCAAAAGTGGACCCCTAGAGATTTTTCTAAAAATCACTTATCATAGGCCACAAAGTAGCAATTGTTTTGGTAAAATCTTGCAATTTTATCGAAGATGTCTGGGTCCACCCGTGTTTCGAAACGAGCTGGGTAGGACAGGAATGGCACATAGGAAGTTAGGGTGGATAGGTTAGATGATGTCACTATCAATTATGTCACTTACCCAGGCCATTAATGTACGCTGGACGCCACGACACCGGGGACTGCTGACGCTGATTTCAGGGCAGATTGAAAACCATGAGAACTTTGCCTTTCGGATATGAAATCGAGCTAGATTTTTTTCATGGCTACATTATCAGATACCTCACCATAGAGAACCTGAATTGGCAAAAGTGGACCCCTAGAGATTTTTCTAAAAATCACTTATCATAGGCCACAAAGTAGCAATTGTTTTGGTAAAATCTTGCAATTTTATCGAAGATGTCTGGGTCCACCCGTGTTTCGAAACGAGCTGGGTAGGACAGGAATGGCACATAGGAAGTTAGGGTGGATAGGTTAGATGATGTCACTATCAATTATGTCACTTACCCAGGCCATTAATGTACGCTGGACGCCACGACACCGGGGACTGCTGACGCTGATTTCAGGGCAGATTGAAAACCATGAGAACTTTGCCTTTCGGATATGAAATCGAGCTAGATTTTTTTCATGGCTACATTATCAGATACCTCACCATAGAGAACCTGAATTGGCAAAAGTGGACCCCTAGAGATTTTTCTAAAAATCACTTATCATAGGCCACAAAGTAGCAATTGTTTTGGTAAAATCTTGCAATTTTATCGAAGATGTCTGGGTCCACCCGTGTTTCGAAACGAGCTGGGTAGGACAGGAATGGCACATAGGAAGTTAGGGTGGATAGGTTAGATGATGTCACTATCAATTATGTCACTTACCCAGGCCATTAATGTACGCTGGACGCCACGACACCGGGGACTGCTGACGCTGATTTCAGGGCAGATTGAAAACCATGAGAACTTTGCCTTTCGGATATGAAATCGAGCTAGATTTTTTTCATGGCTACATTATCAGATACCTCACCATAGAGAACCTGAATTGGCAAAAGTGGACCCCTAGAGATTTTTCTAAAAATCACTTATCATAGGCCACAAAGTAGCAATTGTTTTGGTAAAATCTTGCAATTTTATCGAAGATGTCTGGGTCCACCCGTGTTTCGAAACGAGCTGGGTAGGACAGGAATGGCACATAGGAAGTTAGGGTGGATAGGTTAGATGATGTCACTATCAATTATGTCACTTACCCAGGCCATTAATGTACGCTGGACGCCACGACACCGGGGACTGCTGACGCTGATTTCAGGGCAGATTGAAAACCATGAGAACTTTGCCTTTCGGATATGAAATCGAGCTAGATTTTTTTCATGGCTACATTATCAGATACCTCACCATAGAGAACCTGAATTGGCAAAAGTGGACCCCTAGAGATTTTTCTAAAAATCACTTATCATAGGCCACAAAGTAGCAATTGTTTTGGTAAAATCTTGCAATTTTATCGAAGATGTCTGGGTCCACCCGTGTTTCGAAACGAGCTGGGTAGGACAGGAATGGCACATAGGAAGTTAGGGTGGATAGGTTAGATGATGTCACTATCAATTATGTCACTTACCCAGGCCATTAATGTACGCTGGACGCCACGACACCGGGACTGCTGACGCTGATTTCAGGGCAGATTGAAAACCATGAGAACTTTGCCTTTCGGATATGAAATCGAGCTAGATTTTTTTCATGGCTACATTATCAGATACCTCACCATAGAGAACCTGAATTGGCAAAAGTGGACCCCTAGAGATTTTTCTAAAAATCACTTATCATAGGCCACAAAGTAGCAATTGTTTTGGTAAAATCTTGCAATTTTATCGAAGATGTCTGGGTCCACCCGTGTTTCGAAACGAGCTGGGTAGGACAGGAATGGCACATAGGAAGTTAGGGTGGATAGGTTAGATGATGTCACTATCAATTATGTCACTTACCCAGGCCATTAATGTACGCTGGACGCCACGACACCGGGGACTGCTGACGCTGATTTCAGGGCAGATTGAAAACCATGAGAACTTTGCCTTTCGGATATGAAATCGAGCTAGATTTTTTTCATGGCTACATTATCAGATACCTCACCATAGAGAACCTGAATTGGCAAAAGTGGACCCCTAGAGATTTTTCTAAAAATCACTTATCATAGGCCACAAAGTAGCAATTGTTTTGGTAAAATCTTGCAATTTTATCGAAGATGTCTGGGTCCACCCGTGTTTCGAAACGAGCTGGGTAGGACAGGAATGGCACATAGGAAGTTAGGGTGGATAGGTTAGATGATGTCACTATCAATTATGTCACTTACCCAGGCCATTAATGTACGCTGGACGCCACGACACCGGGGACTGCTGACGCTGATTTCAGGGCAGATTGAAAACCATGAGAACTTTGCCTTTCGGATATGAAATCGAGCTAGATTTTTTTCATGGCTACATTATCAGATACCTCACCATAGAGAACCTGAATTGGCAAAAGTGGACCCCTAGAGATTTTTCTAAAAATCACTTATCATAGGCCACAAAGTAGCAATTGTTTTGGTAAAATCTTGCAATTTTATCGAAGATGTCTGGGTCCACCCGTGTTTCGAAACGAGCTGGGTAGGACAGGAATGGCACATAGGAAGTTAGGGTGGATAGGTTAGATGATGTCACTATCAATTATGTCACTTACCCAGGCCATTAATGTACGCTGGACGCCACGACACCGGGGACTGCTGACGCTGATTTCAGGGCAGATTGAAAACCATGAGAACTTTGCCTTTCGGATATGAAATCGAGCTAGATTTTTTTCATGGCTACATTATCAGATACCTCACCATAGAGAACCTGAATTGGCAAAAGTGGACCCCTAGAGATTTTTCTAAAAATCACTTATCATAGGCCACAAAGTAGCAATTGTTTTGGTAAAATCTTGCAATTTTATCGAAGATGTCTGGGTCCACCCGTGTTTCGAAACGAGCTGGGTAGGACAGGAATGGCACATAGGAAGTTAGGGTGGATAGGTTAGATGATGTCACTATCAATTATGTCACTTACCCAGGCCATTAATGTACGCTGGACGCCACGACACCGGGGACTGCTGACGCTGATTTCAGGGCAGATTGAAAACCATGAGAACTTTGCCTTTCGGATATGAAATCGAGCTAGATTTTTTTCATGGCTACATTATCAGATACCTCACCATAGAGAACCTGAATTGGCAAAAGTGGACCCCTAGAGATTTTTCTAAAAATCACTTATCATAGGCCACAAAGTAGCAATTGTTTTGGTAAAATCTTGCAATTTTATCGAAGATGTCTGGGTCCACCCGTGTTTCGAAACGAGCTGGGTAGGACAGGAATGGCACATAGGAAGTTAGGGTGGATAGGTTAGATGATGTCACTATCAATTATGTCACTTACCCAGGCCATTAATGTACGCTGGACGCCACGACACCGGGGACTGCTGACGCTGATTTCAGGGCAGATTGAAAACCATGAGAACTTTGCCTTTCGGATATGAAATCGAGCTAGATTTTTTTCATGGCTACATTATCAGATACCTCACCATAGAGAACCTGAATTGGCAAAAGTGGACCCCTAGAGATTTTTCTAAAAATCACTTATCATAGGCCACAAAGTAGCAATTGTTTTGGTAAAATCTTGCAATTTTATCGAAGATGTCTGGGTCCACCCGTGTTTCGAAACGAGCTGGGTAGGACAGGAATGGCACATAGGAAGTTAGGGTGGATAGGTTAGATGATGTCACTATCAATTATGTCACTTACCCAGGCCATTAATGTACGCTGGACGCCACGACACCGGGGACTGCTGACGCTGATTTCAGGGCAGATTGAAAACCATGAGAACTTTGCCTTTCGGATATGAAATCGAGCTAGATTTTTTTCATGGCTACATTATCAGATACCTCACCATAGAGAACCTGAATTGGCAAAAGTGGACCCCTAGAGATTTTTCTAAAAATCACTTATCATAGGCCACAAAGTAGCAATTGTTTTGGTAAAATCTTGCAATTTTATCGAAGATGTCTGGGTCCACCCGTGTTTCGAAACGAGCTGGGTAGGACAGGAATGGCACATAGGAAGTTAGGGTGGATAGGTTAGATGATGTCACTATCAATTATGTCACTTACCCAGGCCATTAATGTACGCTGGACGCCACGACACCGGGGACTGCTGACGCTGATTTCAGGGCAGATTGAAAACCATGAGAACTTTGCCTTTCGGATATGAAATCGAGCTAGATTTTTTTCATGGCTACATTATCAGATACCTCACCATAGAGAACCTGAATTGGCAAAAGTGGACCCCTAGAGATTTTTCTAAAAATCACTTATCATAGGCCACAAAGTAGCAATTGTTTTGGTAAAATCTTGCAATTTTATCGAAGATGTCTGGGTCCACCCGTGTTTCGAAACGAGCTGGGTAGGACAGGAATGGCACATAGGAAGTTAGGGTGGATAGGTTAGATGATGTCACTATCAATTATGTCACTTACCCAGGCCATTAATGTACGCTGGACGCCACGACACCGGGGACTGCTGACGCTGATTTCAGGGCAGATTGAAAACCATGAGAACTTTGCCTTTCGGATATGAAATCGAGCTAGATTTTTTTCATGGCTACATTATCAGATACCTCACCATAGAGAACCTGAATTGGCAAAAGTGGACCCCTAGAGATTTTTCTAAAAATCACTTATCATAGGCCACAAAGTAGCAATTGTTTTGGTAAAATCTTGCAATTTTATCGAAGATGTCTGGGTCCACCCGTGTTTCGAAACGAGCTGGGTAGGACAGGAATGGCACATAGGAAGTTAGGGTGGATAGGTTAGATGATGTCACTATCAATTATGTCACTTACCCAGGCCATTAATGTACGCTGGACGCCACGACACCGGGGACTGCTGACGCTGATTTCAGGGCAGATTGAAAACCATGAGAACTTTGCCTTTCGGATATGAAATCGAGCTAGATTTTTTTCATGGCTACATTATCAGATACCTCACCATAGAGAACCTGAATTGGCAAAAGTGGACCCCTAGAGATTTTTCTAAAAATCACTTATCATAGGCCACAAAGTAGCAATTGTTTTGGTAAAATCTTGCAATTTTATCGAAGATGTCTGGGTCCACCCGTGTTTCGAAACGAGCTGGGTAGGACAGGAATGGCACATAGGAAGTTAGGGTGGATAGGTTAGATGATGTCACTATCAATTATGTCACTTACCCAGGCCATTAATGTACGCTGGACGCCACGACACCGGGGACTGCTGACGCTGATTTCAGGGCAGATTGAAAACCATGAGAACTTTGCCTTTCGGATATGAAATCGAGCTAGATTTTTTTCATGGCTACATTATCAGATACCTCACCATAGAGAACCTGAATTGGCAAAAGTGGACCCTAGAGATTTTTCTAAAAATCACTTATCATAGGCCACAAAGTAGCAATTGTTTTGGTAAAATCTTGCAATTTTATCGAAGATGTCTGGGTCCACCCGTGTTTCGAAACGAGCTGGGTAGGACAGGAATGGCACATAGGAAGTTAGGGTGGATAGGTTAGATGATGTCACTATCAATTATGTCACTTACCCAGGCCATTAATGTACGCTGGACGCCACGACACCGGGGACTGCTGACGCTGATTTCAGGGCAGATTGAAAACCATGAGAACTTTGCCTTTCGGATATGAAATCGAGCTAGATTTTTTTCATGGCTACATTATCAGATACCTCACCATAGAGAACCTGAATTGGCAAAAGTGGACCCCTAGAGATTTTTCTAAAAATCACTTATCATAGGCCACAAAGTAGCAATTGTTTTGGTAAAATCTTGCAATTTTATCGAAGATGTCTGGGTCCACCCGTGTTTCGAAACGAGCTGGGTAGGACAGGAATGGCACATAGGAAGTTAGGGTGGATAGGTTAGATGATGTCACTATCAATTATGTCACTTACCCAGGCCATTAATGTACGCTGGACGCCACGACACCGGGGACTGCTGACGCTGATTTCAGGGCAGATTGAAAACCATGAGAACTTTGCCTTTCGGATATGAAATCGAGCTAGATTTTTTTTCATGGCTACATTATCAGATACCTCACCATAGAGAACCTGAATTGGCAAAAAGTGGACCCCTAGAGATTTTTCTAAAAATCACTTATCATAGGCCACAAAGTAGCAATTGTTTTGGTAAAATCTTGCAATTTTATCGAAGATGTCTGGGTCCACCCGTGTTTCGAAACGAGCTGGGTAGAACCTGAATTGCCAAAAGTGGACCACTAGAGATTTTTCTAAAAATCACTTATTCATATTGCCATTATAGTAGCAATTATTTTGGGTAAAATTCTTTGTAATTTTATCAAAGAAAATGTCTGGGTCCACCCAGTTTCGAAATGAGCTAGGTTAGGGACCAGCAATAGCACATTAGGAAGTTAGGGTGGATAGGTTAGATGATGTCACTATCAATTTATGTCACTTACCAGACCATTAATGTACGCCGGACGCCACGACACCAGGGACTGCTAACGCTAAATTCAGGGCAGATTGAAAACCATGAGAACTTTGCCTTTCGGATATGAAATTGAGCTAGATTTTTTCATGGCTACATTATCAGATACCTCACCATAGAGAACCTGAATTGGCAAAGTGGACCGCTAGAGATTTTTCTAAAAAATCACTTATCATAGGCCACAAAGTAGCAATTGTTTTGGTTAAAATCTTGCAATTTTATCGAAGATGTCTGGGTCCACCCGTGTTCGAAACGAGCTGTGTAGGACAGCAATGGCACATAGGAAGTTAGGGTGGATAGGTTAGATGATGTCACTATCAATTATGTCACTTACCCAGGCCATTAATGTACGTCGGACGCCACGACACCGGGACTTGCTGACGCTGATTTCAGGGCAGATTGAAAACCATGAGAACTTTGCCTTTCGGATATGAAATTGAGCTAGATTTTTTCATGGCTACATTATCAGATACCTCACCAAGAGAACCTGAATTGGCAAAAAGCTGGGATCGCTAGAATATTTCTAAAAAATCACTTATTATTCAGGCCAAAAGTTAGCAATTATTTTAGTTAAAAATCTTGCAATTTTACGAAGATGTCTGGGGGCTTCCACCCGTGTTTTCGAATATGAGCTGGGTTGGACAGCTAATGGGCACATAGGAAGTTAGGGTGGATAGGTTAGATGATGTCACTATCAATTATGTCACTTACCTAGGCCATTAATGTACGCCGGACGCCACGACACCGGGGACTGCTGACGCTGATTTCAGGGCAGATTGAAAACCATGAGAACTTGGCCTTTTAGATATGAAATTGAGCTAGATTTTTTTCATGGCTACATTATCAGATACCTGTTAGGACTAATCAGTATCAGTGTTCTTTGTCAGTACTAGTCGTTATTTTCTTTAAGTAGCTTTCAAATACTAATTAGTATTTTTCTTGTCAGTAATATGATTCCATTAGTTGATAGTTTTGTTTGGCTTCTAGTCCTTGTGTTATTTTTCTTTCAGTAGTTGATGGTATTCAGTATCTTATCTTCTATGTTAGTATAACACACATGATTTCATCCTGATAAAATAGGAGAAGCAACCAACTGCTAGATTGTTACCTAGCACTTATTTCTACAGAACACTAGTTAGTAGCCAACTGAGCTGCTTCGACAGGAAACATTGAGCGGAACATGAACCACTGAATTCCTTCAGACAAGAACACAGATTACTACAGCTACATAAAAGAATGTCTCCATCTTATTGTTGTTTCCAGAAAGCTGCAACACTCGTAACAATCTATCAAAGCAGCAACCTAAGCTATCCAACAGCAGCACATCGACTAGTACAAGATCATCTCCATATTCTTAAAAGAAATAACTGAATAAGTGAGAAAAGAGAGATGTGAAATTTAGTTTCAGGGCTTTTTTGGTACATTATGTAAGGGCATAGTATTTGAGCTGTAGCTTTTGAACATGTCAGCTTTTCTGTTCCGGTGGTATATCTCCCCTGCTGCTGCTGCACGCTGCACGCCATCTAGGCAAAGATTGGGCTTGGGCATGATAGGTTTTTTTCTCAACCATTGTAGTATTTCTAAGGTTGAGTGTGAGCATGCCAAAAGTTTCAAGTTTTTCCATGTGTTGTATGACCAGAGATCCTACATAACTGATAAAACTAATAGCTGCTATTGTGCCTTTGTTTATTGCTAGTTGCTATTTTTGTAGAACTGCTTTTGAACATGTCAGCTTTTGAACATGTCAACTTTTGAACATGTTTATAGTGCTTCTAGAATAAAACTGAACATAAACATCAATTTTGTGCTTGGTTTACCTTGCATGAGTTGAGGTACAGAGTACAGACGTTAAACTTCAATTTTCATGCTCTGCATCATGTGTATTCTAGCTGACCCAGATAAAATGCAATCAAGCTAGTTGAAGTAGCTGACCTAGATACATATGCTTGCAGTTCATCGGCTGTTCTCTACTCATTTTCTCTAGGCATATCCCTTTTGGTTTATGTACTCATGTTGTCTACATGTTCTTTCTTATTTTTAGATCACTGGTTGTGGAAGCTAAGGCTAAGGACATTCATGTGGGCTTTCTAGATCCACAATTGATGTCACTAGATAGCATAACATTTGATAGAGACAAAGTTCTACAGTATGTACAAAAGGCCTTCACCAAGTATACCAAGAATGACTACATAATGTTTGCCTACAACTCTGGTGGCTTAGCTAGTGGTCATTGGATCGTCGTGATAATAATTCAAAAGTGGAATAAGGTCATATACCTTGATTCCAACAGATCTGAAAACCATGATTTCAGCGTGCTAAAACTGTTGATTGACGAGTGAGTTGTTTGCTTACCTACTATTGACTTGTTTCATAAGTGCCAATATCATTGAACCAACATAATGAGCCATATATATGTGTGTGTTGTACTCTTACATGTAGGGCTTTTGCAAGACACAAACAAGCTGAAAGACAGACCACAGCCATTGAAACATGCTTTTAAATATGCGGTAAGTGCTTCCAAAAATAAAAGTCAATATTGTGCCTCTAGTATATTTAGTACTGTGTTTAACTTCCATTTTCAAATTATTGTGTTCTATATATATTTGTCGCAGTGCCTTCAACAATCTTTTGCCAAGTCATCTGGCTGGTATGCTACACACCACTTGTTTTTAGCTATGAGAATGACAAACTTGGAATACTCTGAGGTATTCATATCTAAACTTTGGATGTGCAAATATAATGGCCCATGGTTGTTTGAGTGTGTGTGACTGTGTCATGTCCTAGTATAGTTTTTAGCCCATGGTACTTGTTCTGCTACATATCTTTCTCTATCTCAAGAGAAGAGAAAAGGTGGAGGCTTTATTTGTATTGCTACCTGTCTTTTCATTTTGGGGAGTGATCTGATGAGGGTGGAAGAGCAGGTGCCAGCTCTGTGCTTTTGCAGCTGAACCTCCTTATGCTCCAGGTAGTTTAGTGATTGGATTAGGAGCATGCAGCTAGCTAACAGATTATTTTCTCTAATTGTTTATTTGTTTCCTAGCACTCGGATATAGTGTGGCCATTGTCATAGTGGCCAGTTTGTGTTTCAATTTGAGTATCATTATTCAGTAATAGTGGCACTAGCTGACTGCTCATAGTCTTGATGAAAAAGTTTGTGTGGCCTCAGCATTCTATCTTCAAATCAGTCTCAAGGAAACAGTCCTGCATGTCCAAAAAAAAAGTCTCAAGTAACAGTTGTATTTCAAACCTTAATGCGATTTCACTACATTTGTAGGCTATTTCCTTGATGTAGAAGAAAACTCTACAGTTTCTTTTTAGTGGAAACATGCATAGTACTACTTTAGTCATAAGCTCGAATGCTCGATGCTTTACGCTGCCTATATATTTTACTCAGTGATAGACACAGGCACAGCACCATCTGCATGCTAATGAATCTCCACATCTGCGGATGTTCCTATGTCCCTTGATTGTTTGCATCAAGCTTAGCAACTGTGATTTTTTACATCAATTGTCTATATTGTCCCGTACATTATACTGTACCATGTTATCTTTTTTACCAAAGTTCTATCTTGACACAAGAATTTGAAGTGTTGACGACGCCCATCGATATGTTCATGATTAGAGAAAAGCTAGCCAGATTCTTAGTGGAACAAGTCATCGAGAAGAAAGGAGAGTTCCATCATCACCAGTGATGTGTGTTTGCCATTATCAGTGTGAGTCCAGTGATGTAGTGTGTGACTAAATAAATTAAGCATAATGTTTAGATGGATTTCGAACAAGTTGTGATGGATTTTGAACAGGTTGTGAACATTTGATATAAATGTGAATCTGTTCAACTTGATGTCTATCTCGTGTGAACATGTTACATATTGATGACTTCTATATATATATATATCTTCTGTGAACAATGTGGGGTTCTTATGAGCAATGCGTACATTTGTTATATGCTATCAGTGCCACATTAGATGACATGGGTCACTGATATCAAATTATCAGTGACACATATTCTTAGTATGTGTCACTCATATATCCTTATTCATGACGCGTGTTACCACAACGTGTCGCTGATATAGACTTATTAGTGACGTGGGTTCCCACAGCGTGTCGTTGATATGAATTTATTAGTGACGCGTGTTCCCATTTTCAGTGACGCGTATTCTGAATAAGCGTCACTCTATTTCCTTATCAGTGACGCGTCTTATAGTTATCGGTGACGCGTGTTCGCGTTATCAGTGACTCATATTCTAAATATGCGTCATGGATAGTTTCCTATCAGTGACGTGTTTTTATGCGTCACTAATGTGCCCTTATCATAGACGCAAGAATAGTGACGCGTGTTTTACGCGTCACTGATGACCCTCTACACACGTCACTGATAAGCTTTTCTGGCATAGTGTAGCACCGTGCATGCATGTCAATAATGCAAGCTAGCAAGCGCCAAGGATGATGAGTATGTAAGCTTAGCAACGTGATCTTCTATCTAGAAGCAAAGGTTCCCCATGCCACATACTTACATGTTTATAAATAAATATTAATTTGATTAATATCTATGTAATTAGTTTTCCAAGTAAAAACAATTTAGGGTTTTCACATCGATCTTTTATAAACACTTATTAATTTGATTAACGTGAACTTAATTATGTTTTCATTAATTATGAATTGTGTAGTTTAAACCCCATTATATAACTTCTATTAGAGGCTCACATAAATTATCTTTTGCAAAGTTAACTTGCTTAAATGGTACATCAATATTTATAAATAAAACATGGTTAGTTTTAAATTAGTTTCTAAACTAAAATATGATTGGTGTAATCTGAATTAATATGCTTCACATGGTTTTGCTTAAATAAAACAAATCAAGCATGTAGGCTTTTCTTTTTTATAATATAAATTTTTTGGTAGCCGTTTATTTTAATCGTAGATCTGTTCTCGGCGTTTCTTGTGATCTTGTGACCATAGCTCCGAGTAGAGTGCTTTTCGCGTCTGTGTGCTCGTAGCAACGTGTAGATTAGTTTTCAAACCTTTTTTATTAATTGGTGTACTATTCTAATTTAGTCATATTTGTATGTTATGCATGTCTGCTCAGATGCTTGTGTGGTGCTTTGTGAATTTGTCTAGTCTATCAGCTTTACGTAGTGATCAAGAAGTAATTCTTTGAAGGTTTGGATTGGACTAAAGAAGGATCTGAGTTTTAAGGCAAGTACAGCATGGGATTATTCTTGTTGTCCTATTCACTTTAATAACTAAATCATATGCATGTGTCTACCTCGACAACCACAGTAATTTTCCTAGCTATTTGATATCCTGGATTCCTTGCCACCTATGGGTGTATTGCATGGGTAGTATGATGCTAGTGCTCAATTAAAGACCATGATCTTGTAACTTGACTAATGGTATATGCAATACACACTAAAAGATACTTTTTAGCAATAAGGAAACAAGGGGGTAGAGCATAGTTTTTGTGATACCCTAGATTCCTCTCCCTAAGGACTTATCTATAAGTGGTCAACCGGGACATATAGTACAACTATAAGAGTTACATGGCTCTAGCTTTAGTTAAGTATGACGGCCTTTTCTAGCTCGTAGTAGATTATCGAAAGGCGCAAGAGGGGCTCCGATTGGTTTGATTTCGCAGCCTGCCAAGAGAGTGCACTTTGGTTTCTGTCTTTTTGTTAGTCACACCTTGGGGGAGGGATCTTACTGGTTGATGTGGAATCCTTAGAGGGCTACACTTGTTAGATGAACCTTTGAATGACTTCATAGTGAACCCTGCTGACCTTCCTTGGAAGTGGGTCAAGAGGTTGGCCGCCTCGGGCGAAAGGGTAAATCACGGCTCATGGTGAAAGTATACAACCTCTATAGAGTGTAAAACTGGTTTATCAGTCGTGCTCATGGTTATGAGCGGCCTTGGAACTCTTACGAAATAGATGATCATTAATGATTAATTATTTATGCTATTCATTATTCATGTTTACCATCATGTGTTTATATGGGCTTATGATAAATTTGATGCTACTTGATTGCTTAAAATTATGACTCACTAAAAGCTAATCACAGTAAACTAGTGTCAACCTTTTGAGCCTCATGAACCCCATGTTATATTTGCTGAGTACGACATATGCTCACCCTTGCTATTTTCCCACACCCCCAGACTTTAGAAAAGTTGCTCCGAAGATTGATGGAGTTACAAAGGATTTCCTAGAAGACCGATAGAAGTGTTAGGCATATGTTACCCCCAGTCAGCCGTCCTTGTGAAGGATGGAGCCTAAAGATTAGCTATCGTTCTGTGATACTCCAATGTAAGTGTTAATGTAGCTATATATATGTTATTTAATAACATTGTTTCTGATCCTATTTACTCTGTTGTTGGGTGTGTGGACTTCCTGTGCACACATATGGTGAGCTTGGTTTTCTTTGGAAAACTAGGCGTGACAGCATGTAGAGTTCGTGAACCCATAAATAGGTTTAATTTTTGTGGGTTAGGTAACCAGCAAAGTTCAGTCTATTTGTGGGGTTGCGGACAACCTGCCTTACATCCCTAAGTACATATAAAAATAACTAGGAACACGAAAATCTATCTAAAAGCTTCTCTAAAATTTGGTAAAGCCCCTTGTAATCTTGATCTCTTGATTGTTTGGCAGAATAGAAAAGATCTTCTCTCAACAACTCTCTATCCTAGTAACACCCAATCTATCTCTCTAAGAGCCTCTCTAAAAATTTGGTAAAGCCCCCCATAATCTTGATCTCTTGATTGTTTGGCAGAATAGAAAAAATCTTCTTCCAACAACTCTCTATCCTAGTAACACCCAATCTATCTGCGCTTCGGCTGATCTTTTTTTCTGACACTTGCAATCGTCTTAACCGCCACCACCTTGGGGTTCACCAAAATTGAATATCTGCCCACTATTTTTAGATGAGAATATTGGAAAGTATGGACCTAGTTTTAAATTAAAAATAAAGTAAATATTTTAAAACCGGTCAGTATTTGTTTATTTTAACAAAAGGCTAAAAACTATTGGTTTCTAGAAATATAGTCACTAGTAGGCTATAAGTTTTCACAAGCGGGCTGCTCTCTGACCTCTAGATAGAGATGTGTATTTGATAATAAATAACTTAGGCAGGTGAGCGTGCCCACCTCATTAAATGGAATAAGAATCCTCGTCCAGCACCATGATGACGCATAAATGGGCTCCGCCCCCTTGAGAAATTTCAGCTATTCTAAATAAATCTCAAAGGAACATTCATATATGCATATAGAGTGTGGAAATTTAATCCCACCTTGCTAGTTGAATTGAAGGATGTGATGCTTAAATATGGAAACTCTCTCTACTTCACCAAGTATAGTGTGGGGAGAGAGAAAGGAAATCCACATGCACGTGCACGAGGTGGGGCAAAGGAAATCCACATGCACGTGCTCGGGTGGGCAAAGGACGCATGACACCTAAGTGAATGGTCCACTAAAATTCGGCCTGTGATCTTGTGGTAGCGCGACATCCTTTTGTGGTTTTATTTTTTAGTTTCTTGACCTTAAAGTCTGAGAGTTCAAAACCTAATCGGTTTAGATCATGATCACAATGCAAGATCCGGTGGGTTTTCCCTATATATATAACCTATCAACCACTATTAGAAACACATCTATTTGGGATAGGATTTTTTTCTCTTTCTATTGTTGCACCACCATAGTAGCCTCTCCATCCCGAGCACTAGTATGCTCTTGCGATCGAGAGAGTAGGTCTCAGGAACCGCTCACCCTTATGATCTTGCATCGGGAGAGAACACATAAGTGTTTCGGGAAGCATCTTCACGCGACCGCTCGTGATCTACATGATGACTGGTCTTCCATCCAAAGTTAGGTGGTGTTGTGTACTGTTGTCTCCACTCGTGACTGCTTCAACCTATATATCTTGGCCAACATCATCAATAAAATAATTGCTCATCAACCACTACTCATAGTGCTCAATCTACAAATGAAAAGTATGTAAGCCATGAACCATATGTTATTTCAATATGTCTGTTGTTTGCCTCATGCTACTATTCAAGTTGATATCGATCAGTTCAACTAGTATGGTAGATTTTGACATGCTAGTACGTGCTTTTGTAATAATT
Source organism: Saccharum officinarum (assembly GCA_020631735.1). NCBI lineage: Eukaryota > Viridiplantae > Streptophyta > Magnoliopsida > Poales > Poaceae > Saccharum > Saccharum officinarum. Next base: position 2,854,217 of record CM036189.1, on the reverse strand, counting down.
TATGTTCTAAAATTAATCATGAAATTATCTAATTATCCATCAATTGTGTCCGTATTGGATGCCTTCTGTATGGTTACTGTTGGTATTAGTTAACGCAAACAGAAAAATCCGCAAGTGCATGGATACCGCTGTAGCTTTCACCCGGAGTATTCCTAGGTATCGATTTCCACGAGGAACAAGAAGTGAACTAGAAAAGATCAAGGTCATCCAAGGAAAAGTGTTTTTGTGGGTAGAGAGGGGTTTTCTAAGGTTCTTCCAAGACAAACTAGATAACCAAGGTTTAGGCTTACTATGCTTACTTACTTCGGAGCAACAGTACCTTTCCAAACCTCAAAAAGACTAGAAGAGGTGATCGGGTTAGGCTGCCAAAAAGCTCTACGAAAACACCAATCCAAACATGATAGATTACAAAGGACTGGTCAAATCTGTCACCTCTGGGCTACCACAACTATCCATGGGATTGGGCGCAAACTCAGGTAAACACTATCCTAGACACCACGTCTATACTAACATTACTACTCTAGCTTGAATTCTTAGACTAGAGCACTCAGTTGAGCAGAGTTCTCGTAAGTGAAGCAAAGTAAGGACTAAACTTAGTCAAGTAGAAAGCTTGGAAATACTAAAAGAAAACCTGGATATTACTCAAGTTGAGTCGGCTCCATAGAGGTACAAAGTTGAGGAGGACCTGACAAACCTGTCTCCTCCTTAGCTCTATTCCTCTCCTCTCTTCCTATTTTCTCTATTACAACTAGGTGTGAAGCACCTCGAGGGACACTACTACAACTTTGGATGAAGAATGGAGCTCAAATGTAGGTGTCTATTGGGGGAGAGCTCCACCCCTCTACTTATACATGCTTGAGGTCGGTTTGGCAAGAGATAAATTAGGAAACTATACTAGACCGCCTTTGCATGGCATTGATGAACTGCCAGAGCAAGGTGGGGCCAAATGGTGCTGGGGTGGTGCGGCCACACCTGCACCGGCCCGCTTTGCCATCGTCTTCGCATGGTCGGTTCTTGAGTGGGCATGGGCCACTCCTACATCGGTGCTTGGCCTAGATTTGGTAGTTGGATGGGCTCTCTCTTGTTTCTTTGTGCATTTCTGCTTTACGCTTTGCCTAATCGTGCATTTTGACTGTGTTTCCTTATTTTCTCCATATATCCTCCTGCAAATGAACAATCACCAAAACCTATGGAATTTGTTAGTTATAAACCCTAATACTAAGTTTGGTGTTTATGTGGGAGGATTTTATACGGGAGTTGGCTGTTATTTTTAGGCATTTAAGGACCGCCAACAAGCTCCCCCACACTTAGATCTTTGCTCATCCTAAGCAAAGGTTAGAATAAAGTAAACATAAACATGGCAATTCAAGATATGAGACTAGCATAATGATTATTCCAAAGATATCCTTTGTCCTTGCGGAATATGTGGTGTGTCTATCATATCTCCTTAAGTGGTTGAGAAATGGAACGACTCTAAAACAAAATCAATCAATAAATCAATGAAATTCACGAAGACAACATGACACAATGATTTTTCCTCTGAGGTGTTCACTTGCTTGCCAGCAAGCTAGTCTCCATTGTTGTGATTCACCCACTTGGAGGTTCACAAGCTAATAGGCATCACACGCCTAACCCGCAACCAGGTGTCGCAGAACCAACACAAGATGGAGATTCACAAGCTACGCGCAATCCACTAGAGTTGCCTTTCATGACCTCCCACAGGAAAGGCACAAGAAACCCTCACAATCCACCGACCTAAGTTGGAGACAAACACCACCCTCCACTCAATGATCCTCGCTGCTCCAGCCATCTAGGTGTCAGCAAACACCAAGAGTAACAAGAGAAATCCATAATGAAACACAATCACCAAGTGCCTCTAGATGCGATCACTCAAGCAATGCACTAGGATGCTATCCAATCTCATCAAATGATGAATCAATCAAGAAAGATGAGTGAGAGAGGACTGACTAGGCTTACAAGGTTATATTCTCAGTAGAAATGGCCATGAGTGTGAGCCCAAGCCAGCCAACAAATATTTATAGAGGCCCCATCAAAATAGAGCCATTGTATCCCTTTACTGGGCACTCTGCGTACTGACCGGACTCGCCTCTACAAAGTGACTAGATGCACCCTAGCAGGGTTCGGTCACAGGATGTCAACCACGTGTCCCTCGTGTTTAACCTCGGTTGTTCGATGCCAACGACTAGTTCACATTCGCACGCATGTTAAAGTTTGGATCGAACTCACCAGAGGTCGACTAGACGCACTAGAGGGGAGTTTGGTCACGCGCACATTTGTGCCCATGAACCACTGACTAGACTCGCAGCTCGATGATCGAACTCGCGCCCAGTCAAAGTCCGATCAGAAACAAAAAGGTTCTAGAGCTCTAAATTCATGACTGGACGTGTCCTATCAAGCTAGCATGACTAGACTCGCCCCAGAGTCTGGTCCTCCTTGCTCAAGTGGCCAAGCACCACACGCCGCCATGTCACTCTGACCAGACTTGGTGAACAGTTGCAGTACTGAGTCCGGTCCTTCTTCTCCATCAGAGTTCGGTCAAGGAGGTAGAGCTGCAAGCTCCCTGAGTTAGTGACCGGACTCGCCCCTAAGGATTTGGTCCTAGCCGATGCCAAGGTTCGGTCACCCCAGTGACCTCTTCTCCTTCTCCAACTTCTTCACCCTTGCTCCCAAGTGCTAACCACAAAGTGTCTCACCATTGTGCATGTGTGTTAGCATATTTTCAAAGCATTTTCAAGGGTGTTAGCACTCACTAGAATCTAAATGCATATGCAATGAATTAGAACATCTAGTGGCACTTTGATATCGCATTTCACAATGAATTTCTCCCCTCTTCATAGCATGACTATCTATCCTAAACCCACTCACACCCACTTGGTGTCTTGAGTGGCAAAACAAAATGGGTCTATCAAATATACCTTTGCCTTGAGCTAATTTTATTTTTCTCTTTCTTCTTTTTCAAGTTTAGAGCTTGATCATCATCACATGTCCACCAACATCACCATGGACTTCATCTTGCTCCAACACTTAGTCTTGGACCATCCTAACTTATCTACACACTTAAGCCAAGGATTAGTCCAATAGGTTTCACCAATTATCCAAAACCAAACTAGGGCTTTCACCTCCCCAAATACATATGGCAATATCATATGACAATCCTGAACTACCAAATATACTCTAACATCACAGTCATAGTGAAGAAATTGAAGACTAACATCCTCTCAAATCATAGCAACATCGACTAGAGTTGAAACCCATGAATAGCTCATGTAGACAACAACCCTTTTTGTTACCGAAGTAGCTGAGGTACAGGTAGACGTAGTTGAAGCCATGTGTAAGGATTGAGATGTCACCAAGAGGGGTGAATAGGCGGCATTCCTATAGTAGATAACAGGACCAAAAATTCCTTCCAAGCTCAGAATTTTTGAACTTCCCATGACCAAAAATTCTAGTCGGGATTGGAATTCCTGTACTAGATAATAAATCACAAATCAACAATGATTATGCCTATTTGATCGATTTGGTACCAAGGGTTGTTGGACATGTAATAGGTTCATTCCTCCCAAAACTACAACAAAAAACACAAGAACAAATAGATTGGGGTGAATTGCCCAAAAATACACTTGGACAATATGAACATAAGACAAATAGTGATGACACTGATTTGTTTATTGAAGTCTAGATTCACCTCCATGAATTCTACATCTCGGTTGAGGAGCTCCCAAGGGTGTTGGATCTCTTTCAATCACTTTTCTTGCTACACTACCTTCTTCCTTTGCGGAGATGAGATCAAAACCTTCACAAACTTCAAGTGGCTCACAAGCTTAGGGCTCGCTAGACAACTTCTAGCTGTCTAGGAGGTTTCACCTCCAAGAGTAACAAACATTTTACCAAATGCTTGATGAAGTCTACAAGTGCTCAAGGATGGGATTCCTCTTTCTTGCTCTTAATCACTCAATCTCTAAACCCAACTCTCTAGATCTGACAAGAATTAAACAATTGTCACAAAGAGGGAGAGGGGAGAGCTCCAAAGGCCTCTAGGAGAGTGTTCTTCGTCATTGTAAAGGGCTCTAAGGAGAGAGAGAGGGGTGAGAAAATACCTGCCCCCAAAATAGTCGATTGAGTACTTTTTGTATAGAATTAGAATTTTAAAAGGATCTAGATGGCTAGATGTGGGGTGGTGAATAATCTATAATAATTTTCTCTACAAACTCATAAACACTAGAGAAAAGTGGTTAGAACAAAATATGGCCCTAATAGCAACTACTTTGTTCACCCAATGCAAGCCCCTACACAATTCTAGTTGCAAGTGAATTCTGTCACTAGAGCACACAACCACATAAGGCTAGAAACTAAACAAGGCTACTCTAGCCAATTAAAACAAGAAGAGCAACTAAACTAGCTACTTGATAAGGACATGACACTAGTGGATATGCCCATGAAAGTTAAAAATAAGATGAGCTCATTCCTTTGTTTGCACAATGGCATATATAAGAATTTGTTGCTACCTAATGTTGGCACTTTCAATGTGTTTAGGGAATAATTTGATGAACCTTGGAGAGACTTCCCATAAGACCTCTGCAACTATGGGATGTGGGTGTGCCATTCTCAAGATCCATCTTGGGGTACAAGACCACCAAAGCACAACATTCGGTTCGTTGGCAGGCCGATAGTACTTAATTGGGAAGGCCACAACTCCTCCATCCAGAGTGCGATTGAGATACATGAGAACTTAATGGAAAGCTTCTTTAATATGCTTTCAAATGGATCTGACCTCACCTTAATATATCATGTCAATATAATGCTTCTAGGGCCATGCTGTAGAATCGAGTATGAAGAAATTCCAAGTGACCATGCCGATTACGTCCATCTTCTAGTCATAAGGATTCTTCTAGCTACAGCTGATAACTATTTTGCTTTGCATCTGCCCGGGACTTTCCTGTCACTACTCCCTATCACAAGAATTCTTCTAGTTGCAAGACAAGGTTGCTACAAGTTATTCTGATTATGCTCTGGGGCTCAAGCATCTCGGACACTGCAATATTCAAGACTGGAAGACTAAATTTCACAATAAGAGTTCTACTGGTGGGTTGATGAGCTCGCCAGGGGGTATTTATAGCCTAGTCTCCATGCTTATGGACCATGTTCATGAGTCGCTAGTGGACCTGGTTCACGGGACTTGAAAGGACAACTTCATGTGTGTTGCGCTAGGGCAAGGATAGTCAGTTTTGCTTTTACAAGAGCAAGGACAAGATTCCAACTGCTCATGTGACTCCATAGTACACCATGGGTGGTGTGAAGACAAAAGATGGTACAATGGACAAGATAAGGATTCTCTTTATTGTTCGCGTGTGACTACAAGCAATCAACCATTCACGGATGCACAATCTTTGACCATTGTCTTGAGGAATTTACTCGGTTGCACCCTTAAGGATGTCTCAAAGATCCCATAATCGACTCTGGG
>CM036189.1:2819840-2848635 GCA_020631735.1 Saccharum officinarum | reverse complement strand
CGAATGCCACGACACCGGGGACTGCTGACGCTGATTTCAGGGCAGATTAAAACCATGAGAACTTTGCCTTTCGGATATGAAATTGAGCGAGATTTTCTTCATGGCTATTTATTAGATACCTCACCACAGAGAACCTAAATTGGCAAAAGTGGACCGCTAGAGATTTTTCTAAAAATTCACTTATCATAGGCCACAAAGTAGCAATTATTTTGGTAAAATCTTGCAATTTTATCGAAGATGTCTGGGTCCACCCGTGTTTCAAAACGAGCTGGGTAGGACAGCAATGGCACATAGGAAGTTAGGGTGAATAGGTTAGATGATGTCACTATCAATTATGTCACTTACCCAGGCCATTAATGTACGTCGGACGCCACGACACTGGGGACTGCTGACGCTGATTTCAGGGCAGATTGAAAACCATGAGAACTTTGCCTTTCGGATATGAAATTGAGCTAGATTTTTTTTCATGGCTACATTATTAGATACCTCACCATAGAGAACCTGAATTGGCAAAAGTGGATCGCTAGAGATATTTCTAAAAATCACTTATTTTAGGCCACAAAGTAGCAATTATTTTGGTAAAATCTTGCAATTTTATCGAAGATGTCTGGGTCCACCCGTGTTTCGAAATGAGCTGGGTAGGATAGCAATGGCACATAGGAAGTTAGGGTGGATAGGTTAGATGATGTCACTATCAATTATGTCACTTACCCAGGCCATTAATGTACGTCGGACACCACGACACCGGGGACTGCTGACGCTGATTTTAGTGCAGATTGAAAACCATGAGAACTTTGCCTTTCGGATATGAAATTGAGCTAGATTTTTTTTCATGGCTACATTATCAGATACCTCACCATAGAGAACCTGAATTAGCAAAAGTGGATCGCTAGAGATATTTCTAAAAATAACTTATCATAGGCCACAAAGTAGCAATTGTTTTGATAAAATCTTGCAATTTTATCGAAGATGTCTGGGTCCACCCGTGTTTTGAAACGAGCTGGGTACGACAGCAATGGCACATAGGAAGTTAGGGTGGATAGGTTAGATGATGTCACTATCAATTACGTCACTTACCCAGGCCATTAATGTATGCCGAATGCCACGACACCGGGGACTGCTGACGCTGATTTCAGGGCAGATTGAAAACCATGAGAACTTTGCCTTTCGGATATGAAATTGAGCTAGATTTTTTTCATGGCTACTTTATCAGATACCTCACCATAGAGAACCTGAATTGGCAAAAGTGGACCATAGAGATTTTTCTAAAAATCACTTATCATAGGCCACAAAGTAGCAATTATTTTGGTAAAATCTTGCAATTTTATCGAAGATGTCTGGGTCCACCCGTGTTTCAAAACGAGTTGGGTAGGACAGCAATGACACATAGGAAGTTAGGGTGGATAGGTTAGATGATGTCACTATCAATTATGTCACTTACCCAGGCCATTAATGTACGTCGGACGCCACGACACCGGGGACTGCTGACGCTGATTTCAGGGCAGATTGAAAACCATGAGAACTTTGCCTTTCGGATATGAAATTGAGCTAGATTTTTTTTCATGGCTACATTATCAGATACCTCACTATAGAGAACCTGAATTGGCAAAAGTGGACACTAGAGATTTTTTCTAAAATCACTTATCATAGGCCATATAGTAGCAATTATTTTGGTAAAATCTTGTAATTTTATCAAAGATGTCTGGGTCCACCCGTGTTTCGAAATGAGCTGGGTAGGACAGCAATGGCACATAGGAAGTTAGGGTGGATAGGTTAGATGATGTCACTATCAATTATGTCACTTACCCAGGCCATTAATGTACGTTGGACGCCACGACATCGGGGACTGCTAACGCTGATTTCAGGGCAGATTAAAAACCATGAGAACTTTGCCTTTCGGATATGAAATTGAGCTAGATTTTTTTCATGGCTACATTATCAGATACCTCACCATAGAGAACCTGAATTGGCAAAAGTGGACCGCTAGAGATTTTTCTAAAAATCACTTATGATAGGCCACAAAGTAGCAATTGTTTTGGTAAAATCTTGCAATTTTATCGAAGATATCTGGGTCCACCCGTGTTTCGAAACGAGCTGTGTAGGATAGCAATGGCATATAGGAAGTTAGGGTGGATAGGTTAGATGATGTCACTATCAATTATGTCACTTACCTAGGCTATTAATGTACGCCGGATGCCACGACACTGGGGACTGCTGACGCTGATTTCAGGGCAGATTGAAACCATGAGAACTTTGCCTTCGGATATGAATTGAGCTAGATTTTTTTTCATGGCTACATTATCAGATACCTCACCATAGAGAACCTGAATTAGCAAAAGTGGATCGCTAGAGATATTTCTAAAATCTTATCATAGGCCACAAAGTAGCAATTGTTTTGATAAAATCTTGCAATTTTATCGAAGATGTCTGGGTCCACCCGTGTTTTGAAACGAGCTGGGTAGGACAGCAATGGCACATAGGAAGTTAGGGTGGATAGGTTAGATGATGTCACTATCAATTATGTCACTTACCCAGGCCATTAATGTATGCCGGACGCCACGACACCGGGGACTGCTGACGCTGATTTCAGGGCAGATTGAAAACCATGAGAACTTTGCCTTTCGGATATGAAATTGAGCTAGTTTTTTTTCATGGCTACTTTATCAGATACCTCACCATAGAGAACCTGAATTGGCAAAAGTGGACCATAGAGATTTTTCTAAAAATCACTTATCATAGGCCACAAAGTAGCAATTATTTTGGTAAAATCTTGCAATTTTATCGAAGATGTCTGGGTCCATCCGTGTTTCAAAACGAGCTGGGTAGGACAGCAATGGCACATAGGAAGTTAGGGTGGATAGGTTAGATGATGTCACTATCAATTATGTACTTACCCAGGCCATTAATGTACGTCGGACGCCACGACACGCGGGAGACTGCTGACGCTGATTTCAGGGCAGATTGAAAACATGAGAACTTTGCCTTTCGGATATGAAATTGAGCTAGATTTTTTTCATGGCTACATTATCAGATACCTCACTATAGAGAACCTGAATTGCCAAAAGTGGACCACTAGAGATTTTTCTAAAAATCACTTATCATAGGCCATATAGTAGCAATTATTTTGGTAAAATCTTGTAATTTTATCAAAGATGTCTGGGTCCACCCATGTTTCGAAATGAGCTAGGTAGGACAGCAATAGCACATAGGAAGTTAGGGTGGATAGGTTAGATGATGTCACTATCAATTATGTCACTTACCCAGGCCATTAATGTACGCCGGACGCCACGACACCGGGACTGCTGACGCTGATTTCAGTGCAGATTGAAAACCATGAGAACTTTGCCTTTCGGATATGAAATTGAGCTAGATTTTTTTCATGGCTACATTATCAGATACCTCACCATAGAGAACCTGAATTAGCAAAAGTGGATCGCTAGAGATATTTCTAAAAATAACTTATCATAGGCCACAAAGTAGCAATTGTTTTGATAAAATCTTGCAATTTTATCGAAGATGTCTGGGTCCACCCGTGTTTTGAAACGAGCTGGGTAGGACAGCAATGGCACATAGGAAGTTAGGGTGGATAGGTTAGATGATGTCACTATCAATTATGTCACTTACCCAGGCCATTAATGTATGCCGGACGCCACGACACCGGGACTGCTGACGCTGATTTCAGGGCAGATTGAAAACCATGAGAACTTTGCCTTTCGGATATGAAATTGAGCTAGTTTTTTTTCATGGCTACTTTATCAGATACCTCACCATAGAGAACCTGAATTGGCAAAAGTGGACCATAGAGATTTTTCTAAAAATCACTTATCATAGGCCACAAAGTAGCAATTATTTTGGTAAAATCTTGCAATTTTATCGAAGATGTCTGGGTCCATCCGTGTTTCAAAACGAGCTGGGTAGGACAGCAATGGCACATAGGAAGTTAGGGTGGATAGGTTAGATGATGTCACTATCAATTATGTCACTTACCCAGGCCATTAATGTACGTCGGACGCCACGACACCGGGGACTGCTGACGCTGATTTCAGGGCAGATTGAAAACCATGAGAACTTTGCCTTTCGGATATGAAATTGAGCTAGATTTTTTTCATGGCTACATTATCAGATACCTCACTATAGAGAACCTGAATTGCCAAAAGTGGACCACTAGAGATTTTTCTAAAAATCACTTATCATAGGCCATATAGTAGCAATTATTTTGGTAAAATCTTGTAATTTTATCAAAGATGTCTGGGTCCACCCATGTTTCGAAATGAGCTAGGTAGGACAGCAATAGCACATAGGAAGTTAGGGTGGATAGGTTAGATGATGTCACTATCAATTATGTCACTTACCCAGACCATTAATGTACGTTGGACGCCACGACACCAGGGACTGCTGACGCTGAATTCAGGGCAGATTAAAAACCATGAGAACTTTGCCTTTCGGATATGAAATTGAGCTAGATTTTTTTCATGGCTACATTATCAGATACCTCACCATAGAGAACCTGAATTGGCAAAAGTGGACCGCTAGAGATTTTTCTAAAAATCACTTATCATAGGCCACAAAGTAGCAATTGTTTTGGTAAAATCTTGCAATTTTATCGAAGATGTCTGGGTCCACCCGTGTTTCGAAACGAGCTGTGTAGGACAGCAATGGCACATAGGAAGTTAGGGTGGATAGGTTAGATGATGTCACTATCAATTATGTCACTTACCTAGGCTATTAATGTACGCCGGACGCCACGACACTGGGGACTGCTGACGCTGATTTCATGGCAGATTGAAAACCATGAGAACTTTGCCTTTCGGATATGAAATTGAGCTAGATTTTTTTTCATGGCTACATTATCAGATACCTCACCATAGAGAACCTGAATTGGCAAAAGTGGATCGCTAGAGATATTTCTAAAAATCACTTATTATAGGCCACAAAGTAGCAATTATTTTGGTAAAATCTTGCAATTTTATCGAAGATGTCTGGGTCCACCCGTGTTTCGAAATGAGCTGGGTAGGACAGCAATGGCACATAGGAAGTTAGGGTGGATAGGTTAGATGATGTCACTATCAATTATGTCACTTACCTAGGCCATTAATGTACGCCGGACGCCACGACACCGGGGACTGCTGACGCTGATTTCAGGGCAGATTGAAAACCATGAGAACTTTGCCTTTTAGATATGAAATTGAGCTAGATTTTTTTCATGGCTACATTATCAGATACCTTGTTAGGACTAATCAGTATCAGTGTTTTCTTTGTCAGTACTAGTCGTTATTTTCTTTAAGTAGCTTTCAATACTAATTAGTATTTTCTTTGTCAGTACTATGATTCCATTAGTTGATAGTTTGTTTGGCTTCTAGTCCTTGTGTATATTTTTCTTTCAGTAGTTGATGGTATTCAGTATCTTATCTTCTATGTTAGTATAACACACATGATTTCATCCTGATAAAATAGGAGAAGCAACCAACTGCTAGATTGTTACCTAGCACTTATTTCTACAGAACACTAGTTAGTAGCCAACTGAGCTGCTTCGACAGGAACATTGAGCGGAACATGAACCACTGAATTCCTTCAGACAAGAACACAGATTACTACAGCTACATAAAAGAATGTCTCCATCTTATTGTTGTTTCCAGAAAGCTGCAACACTCGTAACAATCTATCAAAGCAGCAACCTAAGCTATCCAACAGCAGCACATCGACTAGTACAAGATCATCTCCATATTCTTAAAAGAAATAACTGAATAAGTGAGAAAAGAGAGGATGTGAAATTTAGTTTCAGGGCTTTTTTGGTACATATGTAAGGGCATAGTATTTGAGCTGTAGCTTTTGAACATGTCAGCTTTTCTGTTCCGGTGGTATATCTCCCCTGCTGCTGCTGCACGCTGCACGCCATCTAGGCAAAGATTGGGCTTGGGCATGATAGGTTTTTTTCTCACCCATTGTAGTATTTCTAAGGTTGAGTGTGAGCATGCCAAAAGTTTCAAGTTTTTCCATGTGTTGTATGACCAGAGATCCTACATAACTGATAAAACTAATAGCTGCTATTGTGCCTTTGTTTATTGCTAGTTGCTATTTTTGTAGAACTGCTTTTGAACATGTCAGCTTTTGAACATGTCAACTTTTGAACATGTTTATAGTGCTTCTAGAATAAAACTGAACATAAACATCAATTTTGTGCTTGGTTTACCTTGCATGAGTTGAGGTACAGAGTACAGACGTTAAACTTCAATTTTCATGCTCTGCATCATGTGTATTCTAGCTGACCCAGATAAAATGCAATCAAGCTAGTTGAAGTAGCTGACCTAGATACATATGCTTGCAGTTCATCGGCTGTTCTCTACTCATTTTCTCTAGGCATATCCCTTTTGGTTTATGTACTCATGTTGTCTACATGTTCTTTCTTATTTTTAGATCACTGGTTGTGGAAGCTAAGGCTAAGGACATTCATGTGGGCTTTCTAGATCCACAATTGATGTCACTAGATAGCATAACATTTGATAGAGACAAAGTTCTACAGTATGTACAAAAGGCCTTCACCAAGTATACCAAGAATGACTACATAATGTTTGCCTACAACTCTGGTGGCTTAGCTAGTGGTCATTGGATCGTCGTGATAATAATTCAAAAGTGGAATAAGGTCATATACCTTGATTCCAACAGATCTGAAAACCATGATTTCAGCGTGCTAAAACTGTTGATTGACGAGTGAGTTGTTTGCTTACCTACTATTGACTTGTTTCATAAGTGCCAATATCATTGAACCAACATAATGAGCCATATATATGTGTGTGTTGTACTCTTACATGTAGGGCTTTTGCAAGACACAAACAAGCTGAAAGACAGACCACAGCCATTGAAACATGCTTTTAAATATGCGGTAAGTGCTTCCAAAAATAAAAGTCAATATTGTGCCTCTAGTATATTTAGTACTGTGTTTAACTTCCATTTTCAAATTATTGTGTTCTATATATATTTGTCGCAGTGCCTTCAACAATCTTTTGCCAAGTCATCTGGCTGGTATGCTACACACCACTTGTTTTTAGCTATGAGAATGACAAACTTGGAATACTCTGAGGTATTCATATCTAAACTTTGGATGTGCAAATATAATGGCCCATGGTTGTTTGAGTGTGTGTGACTGTGTCATGTCCTAGTATAGTTTTTAGCCCATGGTACTTGTTCTGCTACATATCTTTCTCTATCTCAAGAGAAGAGAAAAGGTGGAGGCTTTATTTGTATTGCTACCTGTCTTTTCATTTTGGGGAGTGATCTGATGAGGGTGGAAGAGCAGGTGCCAGCTCTGTGCTTTTGCAGCTGAACCTCCTTATGCTCCAGGTAGTTTAGTGATTGGATTAGGAGCATGCAGCTAGCTAACAGATTATTTTCTCTAATTGTTTATTTGTTTCCTAGCACTCGGATATAGTGTGGCCATTGTCATAGTGGCCAGTTTGTGTTTCAATTTGAGTATCATTATTCAGTAATAGTGGCACTAGCTGACTGCTCATAGTCTTGATGAAAAAGTTTGTGTGGCCTCAGCATTCTATCTTCAAATCAGTCTCAAGGAAACAGTCCTGCATGTCCAAAAAAAAAGTCTCAAGTAACAGTTGTATTTCAAACCTTAATGCGATTTCACTACATTTGTAGGCTATTTCCTTGATGTAGAAGAAAACTCTACAGTTTCTTTTTAGTGGAAACATGCATAGTACTACTTTAGTCATAAGCTCGAATGCTCGATGCTTTACGCTGCCTATATATTTTACTCAGTGATAGACACAGGCACAGCACCATCTGCATGCTAATGAATCTCCACATCTGCGGATGTTCCTATGTCCCTTGATTGTTTGCATCAAGCTTAGCAACTGTGATTTTTTACATCAATTGTCTATATTGTCCCGTACATTATACTGTACCATGTTATCTTTTTTACCAAAGTTCTATCTTGACACAAGAATTTGAAGTGTTGACGACGCCCATCGATATGTTCATGATTAGAGAAAAGCTAGCCAGATTCTTAGTGGAACAAGTCATCGAGAAGAAAGGAGAGTTCCATCATCACCAGTGATGTGTGTTTGCCATTATCAGTGTGAGTCCAGTGATGTAGTGTGTGACTAAATAAATTAAGCATAATGTTTAGATGGATTTCGAACAAGTTGTGATGGATTTTGAACAGGTTGTGAACATTTGATATAAATGTGAATCTGTTCAACTTGATGTCTATCTCGTGTGAACATGTTACATATTGATGACTTCTATATATATATATATCTTCTGTGAACAATGTGGGGTTCTTATGAGCAATGCGTACATTTGTTATATGCTATCAGTGCCACATTAGATGACATGGGTCACTGATATCAAATTATCAGTGACACATATTCTTAGTATGTGTCACTCATATATCCTTATTCATGACGCGTGTTACCACAACGTGTCGCTGATATAGACTTATTAGTGACGTGGGTTCCCACAGCGTGTCGTTGATATGAATTTATTAGTGACGCGTGTTCCCATTTTCAGTGACGCGTATTCTGAATAAGCGTCACTCTATTTCCTTATCAGTGACGCGTCTTATAGTTATCGGTGACGCGTGTTCGCGTTATCAGTGACTCATATTCTAAATATGCGTCATGGATAGTTTCCTATCAGTGACGTGTTTTTATGCGTCACTAATGTGCCCTTATCATAGACGCAAGAATAGTGACGCGTGTTTTACGCGTCACTGATGACCCTCTACACACGTCACTGATAAGCTTTTCTGGCATAGTGTAGCACCGTGCATGCATGTCAATAATGCAAGCTAGCAAGCGCCAAGGATGATGAGTATGTAAGCTTAGCAACGTGATCTTCTATCTAGAAGCAAAGGTTCCCCATGCCACATACTTACATGTTTATAAATAAATATTAATTTGATTAATATCTATGTAATTAGTTTTCCAAGTAAAACAAATTTAGGGTTTTCACATCGATCTTTTATAAACACTTATTAATTTGATTAACGTGAACTTAATTATGTTTTCATTAATTATGAATTGTGTAGTTTAAACCCCATTATATAACTTCTATTAGAGGCTCACATAAATTATCTTTTGCAAAGTTAACTTGCTTAAATGGTACATCAATATTTATAAATAAAACATGGTTAGTTTTAAATTAGTTTCTAAACTAAAATATGATTGGTGTAATCTGAATTAATATGCTTCACATGGTTTTGCTTAAATAAAACAAATCAAGCATGTAGGCTTTTCTTTTTTATAATATAAATTTTTTGGTAGCCGTTTATTTTAATCGTAGATCTGTTCTCGGCGTTTCTTGTGATCTTGTGACCATAGCTCCGAGTAGAGTGCTTTTCGCGTCTGTGTGCTCGTAGCAACGTGTAGATTAGTTTTCAAACCTTTTTTATTAATTGGTGTACTATTCTAATTTAGTCATATTTGTATGTTATGCATGTCTGCTCAGATGCTTGTGTGGTGCTTTGTGAATTTGTCTAGTCTATCAGCTTTACGTAGTGATCAAGAAGTAATTCTTTGAAGGTTTGGATTGGACTAAAGAAGGATCTGAGTTTTAAGGCAAGTACAGCATGGGATTATTCTTGTTGTCCTATTCACTTTAATAACTAAATCATATGCATGTGTCTACCTCGACAACCACAGTAATTTTCCTAGCTATTTGATATCCTGGATTCCTTGCCACCTATGGGTGTATTGCATTGGGTAGTATGATGCTAGTGCTCAATTAAAGACCATGATCTTGTAACTTGACTAATGGTATATGCAATACACACTAAAAGATACTTTTTAGCAATAAGGAAACAAGGGGGGTAGAGCATAGTTTTTGTGATACCCTAGATTCCTCTCCCTAAGGACTTATCTATAAGTGGTCAACCGGGACATATAGTACAACTATAAGAGTTACATGGCTCTAGCTTTAGTTAAGTATGACGGCCTTTTCTAGCTCGTAGTAGATTATCGAAAGGCGCAAGAGGGGCTCCGATTGGTTTGATTTCGCAGCCTGCCAAGAGAGTGCACTTTGGTTTCTGTCTTTTTGTTAGTCACACCTTGGGGGAGGGATCTTACTGGTTGATGTGGAATCCTTAGAGGGCTACACTTGTTAGATGAACCTTTGAATGACTTCATAGTGAACCCTGCTGACCTTCCTTGGAAGTGGGTCAAGAGGTTGGCCGCCTCGGGCGAAAGGGTAAATCACGGCTCATGGTGAAAGTATACAACCTCTATAGAGTGTAAAACTGGTTTATCAGTCGTGCTCATGGTTATGAGCGGCCTTGGAACTCTTACGAAATAGATGATCATTAATGATTAATTATTTATGCTATTCATTATTCATGTTTACCATCATGTGTTTATATGGGCTTATGATAAATTTGATGCTACTTGATTGCTTAAAATTATGACTCACTAAAAGCTAATCACAGTAAACTAGTGTCAACCTTTTGAGCCTCATGAACCCCATGTTATATTTGCTGAGTACGACATATGCTCACCCTTGCTATTTTCCCACACCCCCAGACTTTAGAAAAGTTGCTCCGAAGATTGATGGAGTTACAAAGGATTTCCTAGAAGACCGATAGAAGTGTTAGGCATATGTTACCCCCAGTCAGCCGTCCTTGTGAAGGATGGAGCCTAAAGATTAGCTATCGTTCTGTGATACTCCAATGTAAGTGTTAATGTAGCTATATATATGTTATTTAATAACATTGTTTCTGATCCTATTTACTCTGTTGTTGGGTGTGTGGACTTCCTGTGCACACATATGGTGAGCTTGGTTTTCTTTGGAAAACTAGGCGTGACAGCATGTAGAGTTCGTGAACCCATAAATAGGTTTAATTTTTGTGGGTTAGGTAACCAGCAAAGTTCAGTCTATTTGTGGGGTTGCGGACAACCTGCCTTACATCCCTAAGTACATATAAAAATAACTAGGAACACGAAAATCTATCTAAAAGCTTCTCTAAAATTTGGTAAAGCCCCTTGTAATCTTGATCTCTTGATTGTTTGGCAGAATAGAAAAGATCTTCTCTCAACAACTCTCTATCCTAGTAACACCCAATCTATCTCTCTAAGAGCCTCTCTAAAAATTTGGTAAAGCCCCCCATAATCTTGATCTCTTGATTGTTTGGCAGAATAGAAAAAATCTTCTTCCAACAACTCTCTATCCTAGTAACACCCAATCTATCTGCGCTTCGGCTGATCTTTTTTTCTGACACTTGCAATCGTCTTAACCGCCACCACCTTGGGGTTCACCAAAATTGAATATCTGCCCACTATTTTTAGATGAGAATATTGGAAAGTATGGACCTAGTTTTAAATTAAAAAATAAAGTAAATATTTTAAAACCGGTCAGTATTTGTTTATTTTAACAAAAGGCTAAAAACTATTGGTTTCTAGAAATATAGTCACTAGTAGGCTATAAGTTTTCACAAGCGGGCTGCTCTCTGACCTCTAGATAGAGATGTGTATTTGATAATAAATAACTTAGGCAGGTGAGCGTGCCCACCTCATTAAATGGAATAAGAATCCTCGTCCAGCACCATGATGACGCATAAATGGGCTCCGCCCCCTTGAGAAATTTCAGCTATTCTAAATAAATCTCAAAGGAACATTCATATATGCATATAGAGTGTGGAAATTTAATCCCACCTTGCTAGTTGAATTGAAGGATGTGATGCTTAAATATGGAAACTCTCTCTACTTCACCAAGTATAGTGTGGGGAGAGAGAAAGGAAATCCACATGCACGTGCACGAGGTGGGGCAAAGGAAATCCACATGCACGTGCTCGGGTGGGGCAAAGGACGCATGACACCTAAGTGAATGGTCCACTAAAATTCGGCCTGTGATCTTGTGGTAGCGCGACATCCTTTTGTGGTTTTATTTTTTAGTTTCTTGACCTTAAAGTCTGAGAGTTCAAAACCTAATCGGTTTAGATCATGATCACAATGCAAGATCCGGTGGGTTTTCCCTATATATATAACCTATCAACCACTATTAGAAACACATCTATTTGGGATAGGATTTTTTTCTCTTTCTATTGTTGCACCACCATAGTAGCCTCTCCATCCCGAGCACTAGTATGCTCTTGCGATCGAGAGAGTAGGTCTCAGGAACCGCTCACCCTTATGATCTTGCATCGGGAGAGAACACATAAGTGTTTCGGGAAGCATCTTCACGCGACCGCTCGTGATCTACATGATGACTGGTCTTCCATCCAAAGTTAGGTGGTGTTGTGTACTGTTGTCTCCACTCGTGACTGCTTCAACCTATATATCTTGGCCAACATCATCAATAAAATAATTGCTCATCAACCACTACTCATAGTGCTCAATCTACAAATGAAAAGTATGTAAGCCATGAACCATATGTTATTTCAATATGTCTGTTGTTTGCCTCATGCTACTATTCAAGTTGATATCGATCAGTTCAACTAGTATGGTAGATTTTGACATGCTAGTACGTGCTTTTGTAATAATTTATGTTCTAAAATTAATCATGAAATTATCTAATTATCCATCAATTGTGTCCGTATTGGATGCCTTCTGTATGGTTACTGTTGGTATTAGTTAACGCAAACAGAAAAATCCGCAAGTGCATGGATACCGCTGTAGCTTTCACCCGGAGTATTCCTAGGTATCGATTTCCACGAGGAACAAGAAGTGAACTAGAAAAGATCAAGGTCATCCAAGGAAAAGTGTTTTTGTGGGTAGAGAGGGGTTTTCTAAGGTTCTTCCAAGACAAACTAGATAACCAAGGTTTAGGCTTACTATGCTTACTTACTTCGGAGCAACAGTACCTTTCCAAACCTCAAAAAGACTAGAAGAGGTGATCGGGGTTAGGCTGCCAAAAAGCTCTACGAAAACACCAATCCAAACATGATAGATTACAAAGGACTGGTCAAATCTGTCACCTCTGGGGCTACCACAACTATCCATGGGATTGGGCGCAAACTCAGGTAAACACTATCCTAGACACCACGTCTATACTAACATTACTACTCTAGCTTGAATTCTTAGACTAGAGCACTCAGTTGAGCAGAGTTCTCGTAAGTGAAGCAAAGTAAGGACTAAACTTAGTCAAGTAGAAAGCTTGGAAATACTAAAAGAAAACCTGGATATTACTCAAGTTGAGTCGGCTCCATAGAGGTACAAAGTTGAGGAGGACCTGACAAACCTGTCTCCTCCTTAGCTCTATTCCTCTCCTCTCTTCCTATTTTCTCTATTACAACTAGGTGTGAAGCACCTCGAGGGACACTACTACAACTTTGGATGAAGAATGGAGCTCAAATGTAGGTGTCTATTGGGGGAGAGCTCCACCCCTCTACTTATACATGCTTGAGGTCGGTTTGGCAAGAGATAAATTAGGAAACTATACTAGACCGCCTTTGCATGGCATTGATGAACTGCCAGAGCAAGGTGGGGCCAAATGGTGCTGGGGGTGGTGCGGCCACACCTGCACCGGCCCGCTTTGCCATCGTCTTCGCATGGTCGGTTCTTGAGTGGGCATGGGCCACTCCTACATCGGTGCTTGGCCTAGATTTGGTAGTTGGATGGGCTCTCTCTTGTTTCTTTGTGCATTTCTGCTTTACGCTTTGCCTAATCGTGCATTTTGACTGTGTTTTCCTTATTTTCTCCATATATCCTCCTGCAAATGAACAATCACCAAAACCTATGGAATTTGTTAGTTATAAACCCTAATACTAAGTTTGGTGTTTATGTGGGAGGATTTTATACGGGAGTTGGCTGTTATTTTTAGGCATTTAAGGACCGCCAACAAGCTCCCCCACACTTAGATCTTTGCTCATCCTAAGCAAAGGTTAGAATAAAGTAAACATAAACATGGCAATTCAAGATATGAGACTAGCATAATGATTATTCCAAAGATATCCTTTGTCCTTGCGGAATATGTGGTGTGTCTATCATATCTCCTTAAGTGGTTGAGAAATGGAACGACTCTAAAACAAAATCAATCAATAAATCAATGAAATTCACGAAGACAACATGACACAATGATTTTTCCTCTGAGGTGTTCACTTGCTTGCCAGCAAGCTAGTCTCCATTGTTGTGATTCACCCACTTGGAGGTTCACAAGCTAATAGGCATCACACGCCTAACCCGCAACCAGGTGTCGCAGAACCAACACAAGATGGAGATTCACAAGCTACGCGCAATCCACTAGAGTTGCCTTTCATGACCTCCCACAGGAAAGGCACAAGAAACCCTCACAATCCACCGACCTAAGTTGGAGACAAACACCACCCTCCACTCAATGATCCTCGCTGCTCCAAGCCATCTAGGTGTCAGCAAACACCAAGAGTAACAAGAGAAATCCATAATGAAACACAATCACCAAGTGCCTCTAGATGCGATCACTCAAGCAATGCACTAGGATGCTATCCAATCTCATCAAATGATGAATCAATCAAGAAAGATGAGTGAGAGAGGACTGACTAGGCTTACAAGGTTATATTCTCAGTAGAAATGGCCATGAGTGTGAGCCCAAGCCAGCCAACAAATATTTATAGAGGCCCCATCAAAATAGAGCCATTGTATCCCTTTACTGGGCACTCTGCGTACTGACCGGACTCGCCTCTACAAAGTGACTAGATGCACCCTAGCAGGGTTCGGTCACAGGATGTCAACCACGTGTCCCTCGTGTTTAACCTCGGTTGTTCGATGCCAACGACTAGTTCACATTCGCACGCATGTTAAAGTTTGGATCGAACTCACCAGAGGTCGACTAGACGCACTAGAGGGGAGTTTGGTCACGCGCACATTTGTGCCCATGAACCACTGACTAGACTCGCAGCTCGATGATCGAACTCGCGCCCAGTCAAAGTCCGATCAGAAACAAAAAGGTTCTAGAGCTCTAAATTCATGACTGGACGTGTCCTATCAAGCTAGCATGACTAGACTCGCCCCAGAGTCTGGTCCTCCTTGCTCAAGTGGCCAAGCACCACACGCCGCCATGTCACTCTGACCAGACTTGGTGAACAGTTGCAGTACTGAGTCCGGTCCTTCTTCTCCATCAGAGTTCGGTCAAGGAGGTAGAGCTGCAAGCTCCCTGAGTTAGTGACCGGACTCGCCCCTAAGGATTTGGTCCTAGCCGATGCCAAGGTTCGGTCACCCCAGTGACCTCTTCTCCTTCTCCAACTTCTTCACCCTTGCTCCCAAGTGCTAACCACAAAGTGTCTCACCATTGTGCATGTGTGTTAGCATATTTTCAAAGCATTTTCAAGGGTGTTAGCACTCACTAGAATCTAAATGCATATGCAATGAATTAGAACATCTAGTGGCACTTTGATATCGCATTTCACAATGAATTTCTCCCCTCTTCATAGCATGACTATCTATCCTAAACCCACTCACACCCACTTGGTGTCTTGAGTGGCAAAACAAAATGGGTCTATCAAATATACCTTTGCCTTGAGCTAATTTTATTTTTCTCTTTCTTCTTTTTCAAGTTTAGAGCTTGATCATCATCACATGTCCACCAACATCACCATGGACTTCATCTTGCTCCAACACTTAGTCTTGGACCATCCTAACTTATCTACACACTTAAGCCAAGGATTAGTCCAATAGGTTTCACCAATTATCCAAAACCAAACTAGGGCTTTCACCTCCCCAAATACATATGGCAATATCATATGACAATCCTGAACTACCAAATATACTCTAACATCACAGTCATAGTGAAGAAATTGAAGACTAACATCCTCTCAAATCATAGCAACATCGACTAGAGTTGAAACCCATGAATAGCTCATGTAGACAACAACCCTTTTTGTTACCGAAGTAGCTGAGGTACAGGTAGACGTAGTTGAAGCCATGTGTAAGGATTGAGATGTCACCAAGAGGGGTGAATAGGCGGCATTCCTATAGTAGATAACAGGACCAAAAATTCCTTCCAAGCTCAGAATTTTTGAACTTCCCATGACCAAAAATTCTAGTCGGGATTGGAATTCCTGTACTAGATAATAAATCACAAATCAACAATGATTATGCCTATTTGATCGATTTGGTACCAAGGGTTGTTGGACATGTAATAGGTTCATTCCTCCCAAAACTACAACAAAAAACACAAGAACAAATAGATTGGGGTGAATTGCCCAAAAATACACTTGGACAATATGAACATAAGACAAATAGTGATGACACTGATTTGTTTATTGAAGTCTAGATTCACCTCCATGAATTCTACATCTCGGTTGAGGAGCTCCCAAGGGTGTTGGATCTCTTTCAATCACTTTTCTTGCTACACTACCTTCTTCCTTTGCGGAGATGAGATCAAAACCTTCACAAACTTCAAGTGGCTCACAAGCTTAGGGGCTCGCTAGACAACTTCTAGCTGTCTAGGAGGTTTCACCTCCAAGAGTAACAAACATTTTACCAAATGCTTGATGAAGTCTACAAGTGCTCAAGGATGGGATTCCTCTTTCTTGCTCTTAATCACTCAATCTCTAAACCCAACTCTCTAGATCTGACAAGAATTAAACAATTGTCACAAAGAGGGAGAGGGGAGAGCTCCAAAGGCCTCTAGGAGAGTGTTCTTCGTCATTGTAAAGGGCTCTAAGGAGAGAGAGAGGGGGTGAGAAAATACCTGCCCCCCAAAATAGTCGATTGAGTACTTTTTGTATAGAATTAGAATTTTAAAAGGATCTAGATGGCTAGATGTGGGGTGGTGAATAATCTATAATAATTTTCTCTACAAACTCATAAACACTAGAGAAAAGTGGTTAGAACAAAATATGGCCCTAATAGCAACTACTTTGTTCACCCAATGCAAGCCCCTACACAATTCTAGTTGCAAGTGAATTCTGTCACTAGAGCACACAACCACATAAGGCTAGAAACTAAACAAGGCTACTCTAGCCAATTAAAACAAGAAGAGCAACTAAACTAGCTACTTGATAAGGACATGACACTAGTGGATATGCCCATGAAAGTTAAAAATAAGATGAGCTCATTCCTTTGTTTGCACAATGGCATATATAAGAATTTGTTGCTACCTAATGTTGGCACTTTCAATGTGTTTAGGGAATAATTTGATGAACCTTGGAGAGACTTCCCATAAGACCTCTGCAACTATGGGATGTGGGTGTGCCATTCTCAAGATCCATCTTGGGGTACAAGACCACCAAAGCACAACATTCGGTTCGTTGGCAGGCCGATAGTACTTAATTGGGAAGGCCACAACTCCTCCATCCAGAGTGCGATTGAGATACATGAGAACTTAATGGAAAGCTTCTTTAATATGCTTTCAAATGGATCTGACCTCACCTTAATATATCATGTCAATATAATGCTTCTAGGGCCATGCTGTAGAATCGAGTATGAAGAAATTCCAAGTGACCATGCCGATTACGTCCATCTTCTAGTCATAAGGATTCTTCTAGCTACAGCTGATAACTATTTTGCTTTGCATCTGCCCGGGACTTTCCTGTCACTACTCCCTATCACAAGAATTCTTCTAGTTGCAAGACAAGGTTGCTACAAGTTATTCTGATTATGCTCTGGGGCTCAAGCATCTCGGACACTGCAATATTCAAGACTGGAAGACTAAATTTCACAATAAGAGTTCTACTGGTGGGTTGATGAGCTCGCCAGGGGGTATTTATAGCCTAGTCTCCATGCTTATGGACCATGTTCATGAGTCGCTAGTGGACCTGGTTCACGGGACTTGAAAGGACAACTTCATGTGTGTTGCGCTAGGGCAAGGATAGTCAGTTTTGCTTTTACAAGAGCAAGGACAAGATTCCAACTGCTCATGTGACTCCATAGTACACCATGGGTGGTGTGAAGACAAAAGATGGTACAATGGACAAGATAAGGATTCTCTTTATTGTTCGCGTGTGACTACAAGCAATCAACCATTCACGGATGCACAATCTTTGACCATTGTCTTGAGGAATTTACTCGGTTGCACCCTTAAGGATGTCTCAAAGATCCCATAATCGACTCTGGGTAGTCGGTTATTGGTCTGGGGCTATGGAATATATATCCTTAGCGGATGCATTCAATTTTCTTTGAAAGGAATTGGATAATTGCATAAAAACCTCCAACTCTTTATGCTAAACAGTAAGAGGTTCGGGGGCTGCACTTAGTGAGTGCTCTTTGCAAAAAGCACACACATCACTCGAAGATTTCAAGAGCACTTCATGGCTTCTCTTAGAAGGTACTCGGATGTTGCTTGATTCTACTCAGCCAAGTCTAAGAGATTCAAGACGACTTCATATATCAACCATGAAGAGCTCGGGGGCTTGACGGACAAGGATCCTAAGGGTTCTCCATAGGACCGACTATCCGTCAAGGAGATGAGCCAGCCCAAGGTCTACCTAGAGGCCACGGAACAAGGTGCCATTTTCTCTAAGGTCACAAGGACTAACCTAGTCAGATTTTAATAAAGCTAGTCTCTATAATAGAACTAGAACTCTCCTATCATAGCTAACAAGGACTCAACATATGCGCCTGCCCTCTAGACTATATAAAGAGAAGCAGGAGCACCCTCCTTGTACATTGAATCATACACAACAATCGAACACAAGGCAACACGCCTAACTGGACATAGGGTGTTATGCTATCCAAGCGGCCCAACCAGTATAAATTATTGTCTTTGCATTCACCATTGAGTTCACCCTTCGTCGAAGCCACCAATCACTGTTTCAGGTAGCCCCATAACATGTTGTTGGTCATCAGATACCGACATCTTAATAGTACAAAGATAAAATATATTTCAACCACTTGAGCTTCATGACTCTTCATATGCCATTTCTTGGCCATGTGACTAGAACCATTTCAACATTTGTATGTTCAAGTCATGTTCCACTTATGACACACCAATTATTTGATGCTTCACGAAGAATGACTTCTTGTGGCTTGATTAGTCCTTTGGAGTACCCAAGTGCTTCTTCACCTTAGCCTTGACCCCACAGCATCAAGTCGCTACTTGTCCTCCATCAATGCTTAGTACCTAGAAGACCAACATAGTCTATTCCTTCACCTCATCTTCCTACCTTAAGTCAAAAATTGCTTTTTGCACCAATAATAATTCCTCATTTGAAATCCATCGATCCTTTTTATCACAAATCATATCCAAGTCAACTTTGCAAAGACCATTGATCACTTCACTTTGACTTGGCATACATTCTCTTTTTTAAAATGTTCATGATATAGGCACAAGCATAAAGAGACTATAGATATTCATATGGCCTTGTCCCTTCTGTCATTTGACCATTGCTTGACATTTCTATACTTATTCATTCATGATCGTTATTAATAAGCTATCAATCTCTTCTCGTTCAGGTGAGCAAGCCAACATTGAGATCAAACATATCCATTTCCCATTGTATCATTTTGCTTTATCAATTTGCTTGCCTTTTTTTTGAGATATGACATGAGTTTGATATGATCATTTACAATCAAATATGTCCAAAGCTCATCAAACTCATTAGTCCATTAATTGTTTTCTCAATCAACCACCAAAACCACCTAGGGGGCAGATGCACTTTCACCATGGAGGGCAGTGAATATTTGAATCACATAACTTCTAGCTGACAATTGTGGTTAGACAACAAGCCAACCAAATGGTAAAGGTATTTGATATTACTCAAACATTTCAACAAGTGGTCATGCCTCATCTATCAACGACATTAGCAGCGATGACCTAGATATTCAGGCAGTAGGGTCGAGAGCCAACATGATGAGAATGCCTAGCACCATGGGTGGTGCCAACTAGGATAGTCATTAACCATGAAGCAACATCATAGCTTGACCATGAGCAACATCATTGCCTAGGAGGAACACAATAACAACCTTGTTGTCAAGAGACTCAACGATCGAACATCAATGGATTAGCAGACAGGGCAATGCAACCTCAATCTCTTACTAAAAAATATCATCATCAACATCTCCTAGGTTCAACCCAACCTATAGAATGTCCAAGCAAGATAGTTCCTAAATGGTGGTGGCACCCTATAGGGCATGGTCTCCAACAATGCAATGGCCATGACATGACACAAGAGGATCATGTGGCTTGACAATGCCTTAGATCAGATTGATAACGTGGAGCGAAGGACACCTAACGCCACAGCCCAATGCTATTTGACGATGATAAATAGGCAGATCAACTAGGTCACCCACCCTAACTACCGAGGACGCTACCCCAATGAAGATCGATCTCCTCAGGGGTGGTGTGGTGGTGGTAGCGGAAAGCCTTAGTTTCAAGAACAAAACCTAAACTCATGATACCAAGAAAGTGTAACACTCCGGTGTGACGCAAGCATTTGCATGGCAATCATATGCATAGCATTTCATATCATCATAATCATACATGTTAATATTATAATTTGAGTGAAATAAAAGCTTAGAAAGTGGTATTTGAGGTGTAATATATTAATGTGATAATCACATTCCATCAAAATTTTGTGCAACTAAATTTCATATCACTTAGAATGATAAGGAAATTTTTGGAGCCACTAAATCACTCAAAGTTTTGTCAAAGATTTGTTTTAAAAATGTATTTTGAAAATATTCAAAATTCCTCTCTAAATTAGCTTTTATTCTAAAAATCAAAATCTATCCAGATTTGGACTTTGGTCTTAAAAGCAAAGTTGTAGAGAATTAAATTATAAGCAACTTTTATTTTTGGGCCATTTTCAGAAAAGGTCGGTTGCTTGCCCAAAATTGAATTTGAAAACTACAAATAGAATTTTATTTGAATTTTCTCTGGAAAAATAAAAAGGAAAAATAAAACTCAGCGCTAGCAGGCCGCCGCCACCCTTTCGGCCCATCGGCCGAAGCGGCCCGCGCCACCCACCGCGCGCGCGCCCGCGCAGCGCAGCGGCCCGGCCCGCGTCCGCGCGGCCGCCTCCTTCTCCCGCCGCTCGCGCGCGCACGCTGGCGCCCCGGCAGAGCTCGCCCGTCGCGTGGCGGCCGCATGCCGGCGACGCCACCACGTGGCCACCCGTGGACCCCGCGCGCTCCGCCTCAAAGCACCGCGCGCGCTCGGCCTCCATCATTTCGCCCGCTCGCTCGCTCCCTTTCTCCTTCCTCCGGAGAACCCGAGCGGGAGCGCCGCTCACCACCGCCATCCTCCGCCTCCGCCGCCGTGTTCCGGCGACGCTAGTCCACCGCAGTTCGATTGGTCGTGCACGAAGCTCGCCACCTTCTCCTCTCCTCCGAACGAGCGCCACCATCGCCTTGCTCACTCCGGTAGGGCACCAATTTGGTTTCCTCGCCACGCCACCGTGACGGAGCCGCCGCGCTTGCGCTCCGGCCATCGTCACCTCCGCTCCTCCCCATCTCAATCAATTTGCGCGTCGATGTTCACCGTGTCCCCGCGATCGTTTTGTGTGCCTCGCCTTGATCGCTCGGGCACAGAAGCGGCCGCTGGCCATCGGCGGCCACCGCACCGCCACGGTGCCGAGCACCGGCTCGGCCGTGCGCCGTTCCCGCTCGCCCGCGGGTGACGCACGTGACTGGGCCGGCCCGCGCCAACGAAAGCCGGCCCATTTTCCTTTCTCCCGCGCGCGCGCGTTCTTGGGCCGAGCCAGACCGGGCCATTTGCCCCGTACTGTGCCGGCCCGTTTTCAAATAAAGAATTTTCAGTTTCTTTTCTTTTATTAAGTGGAAATAAAAATGCTTTAGAAATTGTTTGGGTGATTAAATGTGCTCCAAAAATTGTGAAATAAATTTCTAGGGATTCATTGGAACCAGATCTACAATCTAAAAATATTGCATGTCATTTTTGGGATACTTTTCTGTAGAGCTTTTATTTAATTCTTAATATTGCTGATATCTTGTAAATTAGCTAGTAAATCCTATATGTATCAGAAAAATATGATTTCAAGTTTGTTAATCTTCTTATATCATGTACTTCCTAGGAAAAATATGTTTCATGCATGTGCTGTGGGAAAATGTTGAAGTGGAGTTCAAGTGTCTTTAATGGCTGATTTTTGTTATTTTTGCTAGAGAGCAAACTTTGTATAAAACATGCATGTGATAATTTTTATACAGTCATAGTATGCTATAAAGAACCTAGGAAAAATATTACTTCTGTTGTTTGACACTTTCCATAGTACAAAGAAATTTCATGCTCATTTTTATGCTATAGCTTGTCATTTTTTTATAGGATGGTTTACTTATCCAAATGCCATGAAATTGTTATGGTACTCTGTTTAGAGTAGTACTATGCTACTGTAATTTTCTTAGATTTTTAGGAGCATCAGAAATATATGTTGCTATTCAAACCTACTATTATTACTTAGGGTTTAAGCAGGTATTGCTTTAAGTATGATTAAGAAAGTAGTAAAGCTTTGGTGTATCTTTGAAGCATTTCATAAGGTAGGTTAACTTAACATAATAGTAGTAGAAGAAAATGCAGTAGATGACATGTGCTTGTAGTGTATAGTTTATAGATGATGTTGACTACCTTGTATTTCAACATATTCATTGCATTCATCTCCTTCGATGCACACTTGCATAATCACTTACGCGCATTGCATCATACAGGATCGCAAACCGAGAACCCAGTCATCTTGCCCGAGGAGCCAGAGGAGCAGATCGAGGTGCAGCAGCAGGAGGTGACAGAAGCCGAAGAAGAGGTCGGTGAAGATCTCCCGGAGTGCCCCGATCACCGTCCGAGTTCCTTCGAGAGAGGCAAGCCCCGGAGCATTTCTCTCCCGGTTTGCAAATAATTTATTATTAACTTTACTTAATTTGATGCATTACGTTTAGGAGTTGTTTGCAAACGTTGCTGCATTATACCTTGCTTACCTTCATTATACCCTATCCTTGTTACCCTGGTATCCGCAGTCAAGAAAATGCTTAGCTGGCTTAGACCGGTAGAAGTCGGGTGATTTCCTGTCACCTGCGAGCTATAGGTGGTTACCTGGATCTGTTTGGTTGACTATGAAGTCATGGTATAACTAAGTGTGAAATGAATTTGAGACCGGGTGGAAACTTGCAGGGTTTCGGACTGTAGTGTTTTCCGTCTGTGTCGGTTAAGGACCGTCCGTTGTTGTCCCTCGGGTCATGTTGAACGCATGCCTCACATTTAGCTGGCCGGATAAAGTACCTTCCGACCGCAAAACTGGGAGATTATTCGGGCCGAGTGGATTGCCCGCAACGCACTGTACCGGAGCAGTAGTGGCAGGATACGGTGGCGCGATGATAAGGCCAAAGAGCAGTCGGGCGGCCCCCGGGTACAAGTGGTTCCTGGCAAGCTCGCGACTTTACCTGAATGGTTGACTCGGCGACCAACACCTCACTTTAGCGGGTGAGTGAGGTTTGTGTGAGGAATAACTTACCAGCTGGTTAATAATCGATTCGAATCGCCATCGTTCACTAGACAGTGAACACTTGACTTGAGCTACTTCATCGTAGTGATATTGATGGAACACTTGGACAGTTATATGAAATATGACATAATGGAAGTTGTTAATGATCATTGGTTATCATTGCCTGTTTAATTACATGTTACTTTAGTACAGGTGCAACTGTAGTTGACAGGTTAATAAAGAATTAACTTGATGCAAAGTTGTGTAAAGGTTTTCCTAAATGCTAAAAATGCCTTTTTGCAAATGAGTCAGCTATCCCACCAGAAAGCCTATCATGATTCCTTGGTGTCTCTTATTTCTGGTTTATGACGGGTAAGTCTAGCTGAGTACCTTCTCGTACT
Organism: Saccharum officinarum; assembly: GCA_020631735.1. Lineage (NCBI taxonomy): Eukaryota > Viridiplantae > Streptophyta > Magnoliopsida > Poales > Poaceae > Saccharum > Saccharum officinarum. The sequence goes on along the minus strand of CM036189.1, from coordinate 2,824,950 downwards.
CAGGACTTTGTTCCCACTTGTTGCAGATGGACAGATGTACTATGGCTATTGTATCAACTGTCTCTATCCTGCAATGGGCGAAGCATAGGACCATGGGCAATGGTCATTCGTTACTTCTCGTCTAATGCTTTTGCTAGAGATGATCACAAGCTGGCACTTTATTCCAAAATGTTGTGTGTGTGCGTGATTTGAACTACCGCTTCCGCTACTTTTATTCAAACCTGGTTTGTAATAATTATATTTAAACTCCGATGTATTTTATGCCGCGAACCTTTATGTAACTTATGATGGTGACCGCTAAACTTAGTACGATCTTGGCTGTTATGTAAAATGGTTTGAAATCCGTCGAGATTTCACGGACTACCGGGTTATACGGGCTTAAGTTTGTTAAATTGTCCTTCCGTTGGATGATTTTCCTACTTAATCTCGTATAATTGGGCGGTTCTGTTACAGCTAGCATCGGAGCATGGTTTAGCGTGATTACTGTTCATAAGTGTATTTAAAATAAAATTCTATTTAATAAGTGTGATTTTAAAACTAAATGTGTGCCAGTGGTCATATCCTGTATGCCCAGTTAAGGACTCTAGGTGGCCATTTAAGTACTAACTTGGGGTTCTTGCACCATATTTCTCTTTCGTTGCTCATACGGCGTGATATTGTATGAGTGCCACTTAATTGAGTGGTAATGTATGGATCAGTTACCTCTACGCTTTGGTAAGTGTGAGTTGTGAGAGCATGATCGGATACACCGCCGATCTAGGGAGAGTGTTTTATATGATACTAGAATAATTACATGTTGTACACATGTTTTTATGAAGGTATCGCATGTGTGGGTGTTCCGTCCGTTGAGGCGATGCCGTCAATAGGACGATGTGTTTGGGTAGTTACTGCCATTGTACACGCATCTGGGGATTCGTGTAGAGCGTGTAGGTAGATTTACTGCTTTCATGCATTCATGGGGAATGGGCTGAAATGAATTTTCTGTAGGTACATAACAGCGTTTATCGTGTAGATCGAATTAGTTACGTATATGAGAGATCGTTTGTATGCCACCGAATTCATCGTTAGATGTCTTTATTTTCTAAGTTTGTGAGAACGTAAGACTCGCGCATGCATCATATTGCCTGTGCATTTCATTTATAACATGCATTTCTCCCCTTATAAAAGGATTATCCCAGTTCGATAAAAGTGACATCAACTTAAAATATGTTCTCATCGGGCAATTTAAAATTTGTGCTACAGATGGCCCGTAAGTCCACTGGTGGAAGAGCACCACGTCACCAGATGGCCCCGCGGGAACGTCGTAGCACGGACGCTTTTCTAAGTGAGTTTGGCATGCCCACCTTGCTTTGGAGAGTGCTCCATGATGTGGGGTACCCAGAGGGTCAAGAGCCGGTGTACTCTTGGAATGAGAGCCAGCTAGCTGAGGATGGGCTTGCAATAGTGGAGATCACCGTCCCTGCCCTTGGTGATGCGCCAGAATGGGATGGTTGGCATTTAGAGTTTGAAGGGCGCACTCCAGTTGAGGGTGCAGAGGGTGCAGCCTTTCACATCATCCGAGACATAATGAGCAGGTTTCCTAGTGAGTTGGCAGCAGCCTTGGCCGGTACCTTCCCGAGAGATGATCCTCGTGATGCCATTTGGGTGCAGCCATAAGGTAGTGCCTTGGTCAGAGGCCCAAGTGAAGGACAGGCTAGTGACAACCACACGATGAGTGCCATATATGCAGCCATCAGAGCATACCAGGGTCTTGAGAATACCTATTGGACCTTGACTGGTCTAAGAGGTAATGATCGGCTTGAAGCAAGGAAGCAGAAAGAAGAAGCAAGCACGTGCTATAGCTAGCTTGCAGGAGCAGTTGGCCGACATGAGCTTACAACGAGACCGGGCTCTCGAGAGAGGTGAGAGTGCTATGTAGCGGGTGCAGACGTTGACTCAGGCCAACATAAATGCAGACTGCATGATAGGACAGCTAGTGCAGGAAAGGAATGAAGCCTGGAACGAGAGGGACCTTCTTAGGCAAAGGGTCGAGGAGCTAGAAGGGTATAACGCCAACTTGCATGAAGAGTTCCATGCCCTCTACAATGGGATAGGCCCGTATGCTCCTCCGGACGCCGCCCAGATGGACGTCGACGATGACGCCGCTACTGATGGTAGCAATGGTGACGCCTCCGACCTCGACGACGGCCCCAAGGAGTAGGCTAGTTGCCTTGCGTTAGTGATAGGCTTTATCGCGATGGCCTTCTTTTGGTTCCCATGTGTCATGTTGTATCCTGTTCGATCTTGAGACTGGCGATCTTTTGGATCTTGGTTGTGTATGTGATGCTTGTACGCATGAAAGTACAGTGTATGTATGCTGGCAACATGGTTGTATGGAACGCGATGTTGCATTCGAAGTAATTTGATTAGTGATGTTATTTTAATTGGAATGTGATTATTGTGCATCTGTCTTATTGCATGACTTGTTCTCTCCAATAAATCCAGTATGGCATGATTGTTCATTCGGATACAATTACTACCACTTTGCTCAATTATTACTTGTTGCTGAAATATGCAGATGGCAAACACTCGCCGTGCCACGTATGAGGCCGCTGAAACTGGTGGCAACGGTGCAGGGGCTGGTGGGGGTGGTGCAAGCAACGTCAATCACCAGGAGCCACAGCCAGAGCCACATTTGCCCCCTCCTCCACCGCTCACTGCAGAAGTGTTCTTTGCACAGTTCCTTGGAAGCCAGCGCAACGCCGAGCAGTCACAAAGGAATATGGAAGATTTTCTGCGTACCATCGCTAAAAATGTTCAGAGAGGAAATAATCAAGGTGGTGGCCATGGAGTAAACCAGTACAACAATTTCAAGGATTTCATGGATACTAGGCCACCTATTTTCAAGGAAGCAGCAGAGCCACTCGATGCTGAAGAATGGATCAACACTATGGAAGATAAGTTTCGTGTGCTGAGACTGACAGAAGTTCTGAAGACAGAATATGCTGCACATCAGTTACAGGGACCAGCAGGGATGTGGTGGAAGCATCACCGCACCACCTTTCCTCCCAATGCCTAGATTACTTGGAGAGAATTCACTGAAGCGTTTAAGGGAGTTTATATTCCCCCAGGGTTGGTTGAGATGAAGCTCGGAGAGTTCTTAGCCTTAAATCAGGGTACCAAGATGGTAACACAGTATCTGCATGTATTTAACAACTTGTGCCGCTATGCTCCAGACATGGTCGACACAGATGCAAAGAGAATTGCTAGTTTCAAGAGAGGGTTAAGTCCGAAGATGATGAAGCATGTGGGTACCAATACCCGCGCCAGGTTCAATGACTTTGTCAGTGATTGTTTGAAGCAAGAAAAGAACAACAACGCTTACACTGCATCCAAGAATCGCAAGAGGGTGTTTGAGTCAGGACCCTCCCAGTCTAGAGTTTTCACTACAAATCGTCCTTCTTACCGTCCGTCCGCACCTGGTGCAAGGTTCAGGCCTCCATAGCATAAAACTCAGAACTACAAGGGACCACAGAAGCCGTACAAGATGGCCGTGCCGCCAGCAAAGATCACCGCAGCTGCAGAGCAAAGCAACTCCAAGGGAGCCATAGGATCTGCTGGTACAGTGAAGGGGCCCTGCTACAATTGTGGTCAGTCAGGACACTTTTCAAAGTTCTGCCCTTATCTGCCTAGAAAGAAGCAACAGACTTACACTACCCGTGTGCACCATACCACCGTTGATGAGATTCCTGAAGGACAACCTGTAACTACCGGTAAGTTTCTTGTTAACCATCACCCTGCAGTTGTTCTATTTGATTCTGGATCCTCGCATTCTTTTATGAGTCAAGCATTTGCACGGAAGCATGAACAACTATGCACAGAATTGAGTTATGGTTATCGCATAAGTTCAGCAGGGGCTGATGTGCTAACCAATAAGATGGTTAGAGGGGCAACCCTTGAGTTAGATAGTCGGAAGTTTCGAGTGAACCTGATAGTTATGCCGGGACTAGTTTTGGATGTCATAATAGGAATGAACTGGATGAAAGACTGGGGAGCAGTCATAGATACAAGCAGTCGATTGCTTACCCTTAAGGATACGCAGGCAGAGGGTACTTTTCAGGTACCATTGCCCGTAAGAACAGACCTTGTAAGTGTGACCTGTGCCATGGAAGTCATTCCTATCCACTAGGTTTCAGTAGTGTGTGAGTTCCCAGATGTGTTTCTAGAAGAGTTACCTGGCCTTCCTCCAGATAGAGATGTTGAGTTTGGAATCGAGTTGATCCCCGGAACAGCTCCTATTTCGAGGAGACCTTATCGGATGCCTCCGGATGAGTTAGCTGAGCTGAAGAAGCAACTGGAAGAATTGCTAAAGAAGGGGTTTATCCGACCAAGTAAGTCTGAATGGGGATGTCCTGCCTTGTTCATGAAGAAAAAGAAAGAGGGTACTCTGAGGATGTGTGTGGATTATCGACCTCTTAATGCGGTAACTATCAAGAATAAATATCCTTTGCCTCATATCGATGTTTTGTTTGATCAGTTGGCTAAAGCTAGGGTGTTCTCCAAAATAGACCTAAGATCAGGGTATCATCAGATAAAGATCAGGCCACAAGATATCCCGAAAACCGCCTTTTCTACCAGATACGGGTTGTACGAGTATCTTGTTATGTCCTTTGGCTTAACAAATGCTCCTACATATTTATGTATCTGATGAATACGGTTTTCATGCCAGAGTTGGACAAGTTTGTAGTTGTCTTCATTGATGACATTCTAGTATACTCTGAGAATGAGAAAGATCATGAAGAACATCTGAGAATTGTCTTGACCAGATTAAGAGATCATAAGTTGTATGCTAAGTTCAGCAAATGTGAATTTTGGTTGAAGAAAGTTCCTTTCCTGGGTCATATTTTATCTGAGAATGGAGTTTCGGTAGATCCGAGCAAAGTGCAAGAGGTTATGGATTGGAAAACTTCAACCACAGTGCCAGAAGTCAGGAGTTTCCTAGGGTTAGCTGGTTACTATCGCCGCTTTATCCCAGACTTCTCGAAGATTGCTAGCCAAATGACAAGTCTTGTTACAGAAAGATCATAAAGTTCGTGTGGAAGAGGAGTGTGAGACAGCTTTCCACACCTTA